>PVKP010002618.1:0-88575 GCA_004027715.1 Plecturocebus donacophilus
GGCCCTTCTTGTTGTGCTTCTTAGCAAAGCGCATGTTCCTCAGGAACTTGGGGTCCACCCCCTTAAGAGATTCGTATCTTTGTGATCGGGGTTTCTTGATACCATTTCTGTGCCACTTTCGGGACTGGTTGTGTGTGGTGTGGTTCTTGGACTTGGCCATGTCTGCACCTAAGCCGCGGTTCCCGAAGCGCCTAGAACCGGAAGAGCCTCTACTTACACTTATTTGAGAAATCTCTGTACTGCTTTCCATAGAGGTTGTACTAATTTACATTCCCATGAACAATGTATAAGCCTTCCCTTTTCTACACATCCTTTGCAAAATCTATTGACTATTGACTTTCTAATAATAGTTATTCTGATTGCTATAATATCTTGTTGTGGTTTTAATTTGTATTCCTTTTACATTTTGTGATGTTGAGTCACAGAATTTCTGCCACTAACATTTGCCAAAACATGTCTTTTTCCTGATATGAAGAAACAAAAAGGACATAAGCTCACCTTTCCCCTCCATATGACTGTCTTTCTGAAGGTTCTAAATTTTTAAGGCAGTTTCTCTAAGAAAAATCCAGAAACATGAGAAGCCCTAAGTTCCCAAGATCTCCACTTCATGATGAAAATGCCTAGAGAAAATTTGAATAGAAAAAAATCTAACAAAATATTGTCATCTAGTTAAAAACAAAGAACTACGACAATAAACAAAATGAAGAAGCCTAACTCCTTAAGGTTTTATTTATTTATTTATTTATTTATTTATTTATTTATTTTGAGGCAGAGTCTCACTCTGTCTCCAGGCTCCAGGCTGGAGTACAGTGGCATGATCTTGGCTGACTGCAACCTCTACCTCCCAGGTTCAAGCAATTCTTCTGCCTCAGCCTCCAGAGTAGCTGAGACTACAGGCACGAGCCACCACACACAGCTAATTTTTGTATTTTTTAGTAGAGATGGGGTTTTACCATGTTGACCAGGATGGTCTTGATCTCTTGACCTCGTGATCCACCCACCTTGGTCTCCCAAAGTGCTGGGATTACATTATTTATTTATTTATTCATTTTTTTAGTCTGGGTCTTGCACTTTCTCCCAGGTTGGAGTGCAGTAGTGCAATCATTATAGCTCACTGCAACCTTGAACTCCTGGGCTCAAGCAATCTTGCTGCCTCAGCCTTCAAAATAGCTGGGACTACAGACTTAGCTATTTATTTTTTATTTATTTTCTTCTTATTATTAGTAGTAGCAGATATAAGGCCTTGTTATGTTGCTCAGGCGGGTCTTGTACTCTTGAGTTCAAGTGATCCTCCACCTAGGCCTCCCAAAGTGTAGGAGATTGATCAGAATGGTGGGAAAAATTATAGGAAACACGCTAACCTTCTTGGAAGGTCAGAAGGTTTTGCAAAAGCTTTGGTTAAGGGTATGGCTGAAGGCAGCCTAATCCTCTTACCTTGAGCTAATAGCAAAGAGCAGATAAACAAGGGAATGCAGGTGAATTTATGTAAATAGCTTGTTTACCTATTTGCCTGGAAACCAATCTTTGATCATCCACACACAAGACTGCTCTCTACTCAGGGGGCTGGAAATGTTAATTACCCAGAAATGGTGTTTGCTTTAGACCTTTGTCAATAAATCTGTTCTACAATAAATATAAGAGCCTCTTGGGCTTTTCAGGGCTGCACAGCCGGACTCCCTCTTCGGGGTCTGTAAGTCTCTGTATGTCATGAGGTTCTCTAGCCACACTCTCACAGGAAAAACACCTGGGTCTGTGTACTTCTGCCATCCGTCACTCAGCAAGAGTCTGTGGGTTAGACTCACCATCAAGTGTTTTGATTACTAGTGTGAGTCACCATGCCCAGTTCCTTGAAGTTTATTTTTTGTTTTTTGTTTTGTTTTACTTTGTTTTGTTTTTGAGATAGAGTCTCGTCTTGTCACCCAGGCTAGAGTACAGTGGCATGATCTCAGCTCACTGCAGCCTCCGTTTCCTGGGTTCCAGTGATTCTCTTGCCTCAGCCTCCTGCATAGCTGGGACTACAAGAACCTGCTACCATGCCTAGCTAATTTTTGTATTTTTAGTAGAGACGAAGTTTCACCATATAGGCCAGGCTGGTCTCGAACTCCTGATCTTATGATCCACCCACCTCAGCCTCCCAAAGTGCGGAGATTACAGGCACGAGCCACTGCACCCAGCCTGCCTTGAAGTTTTTAATATACCATGGCCTCATTAGATGGGACAGAACTCAGTACTATGAGTCATGATTCTGTTTTTCCTGTTTCCCCTCCCTTGCTTCCCTATTTATTTTCTTCCTTCCTTTCTTCTAATCTAAACTAGACAATACAATATTAGTTTTCACTGTTAAGGCTGCCAGGCAGGTTAAAATTTAATATATGTGCAATTTAAATAGTGGTAAAGTAGAAGAGAATCAAGTAAATAGCTCAGCAGCTGGGTCAGCCTATTGTATTGCAAAATGAGCCTTGAACTTAATGTGAGAAATCTGATGCTCTACTCAGGGCTGCTGCTGTTGCACTGAAGAGAAGTTCACTCAAAGTAGCTTAGGAAAAACAAGTGTCATGGTAAAGATGTTGAGATCACACAACAACTCAACAAGACCTGCAACCCAGGTGGACTGGATGATGGACTAGAAAAGGAAGCCAGAGATTTGCTCTGGAATGAAACCTGATCTTGAGCATAAATTGGAATCCCTCAAGAGTCAGGTAGGTAATGTAATTGCTTGAAGTGTCGAGGTGTAAGATAATAGAGGAGCATGAGGCTGTGATGCACTGCCAAATGCCAGACTTACCTAAAAGCATAAAAATCAAATGCTTCAGACAGAGAGCTGGACAAACAATATGAACCCACCTGTCTGAGACTTTTGCTAAAAGAATTACTACAGAGTTTTCACTCTCAGGGCTGTTACAATGTCTTCTTTGTGGTCTTTTCAGTCTTCTCTATTGAACAATCTGCCTCCTCTGTTGACTCATTGTTTCTGACTCTTAATAACTTTTGCTTGCATGGCATTTATTTGAGATTCCCTCTGTCTTCTACAGGATGGTATTTCTCAGCATATTTTTATCTCCTTTTTCTACTACTACTAATAACTGCATTCTTCTCTTAGTTTCCAAGAGAACATTCTGATTATTATTCTAGGGTTACTGATTAGTTAACCCTAGAACAGGGTGCTCACCTCTTGACCCTTTCAACTGTAGGTAAGAAATTCAAGTGTGCATACTTGAGTTTAGTAAAATAGAGAATGTTAACCCAAGAAGCAAACATGAAACAGATTTAGGACCTCTTTGAGTGATGAACAGTTGTATTCTGCCTACAGTGGCAGTGAGGGGTGGTGCCACTAAGAAATATTACCTCCACTTCCGTGTGCAGTGCATGGCCTATGCAGCAGCATGCAGTGGGCCTGGTAGAGTCCCCGATAAAATTGCAGAAATAAAAATTTGCCAGGTTTGTTGGCTTGTGTCTGTAGTTCCAGTTACTCAGGAGGCTAGGGTGGGAACATCACTTGAGCCCAGGAAGTTGAAGCTGCAGTTGGCTATGATCATGCCACTCCCCTCCAGCCCTAGTAACAGAGAGAGACTCTGCCTGTATCTAGTAATAAAAAATAAAATAAATGATAAAATAAATGATAAAATTGTGGGGATAGTAAATACAATGGTTGTGTCCAGTGACCATTATCTAACTCAATTAGAACTTGATTCTGGACTGTTTGGGGAAAATGTTCACAGTTCTGTGTCTTGTTTTCTTCTGCACAAAAATACTTCTAGTGCTGTGTGTTGGGGAGCAGATGTTTGACAGTAGCATTTCCAGTCTAACTATCCTAATGACTCTATGAAAGGACCGAGTCCCTCTGAACATGGAAATTCCATGGAAATATTATACATCTATGTTGACTATACAAAAGAACTCAAGAAATGGAAAAATAGAAGTGCTACAATATTAATAACTGTAATCCTTAAAATAGGCATTAATATGTAATGGTAAAGAATTGTCAACAATAATAAAAACTACGTAGGGTTTGCCAAAATTGTGCAAAGTACTTGATTCTTCCACAAAGTACAGGTCACTCTTACAGACAATAAAGTAAATGAATGGTATTATTAACCCAAAAATAAGTATTCAGATATAACATGACTTTGCCAAATGAGTTTTCATTTTAATAGCTAGATTATTACAGTGAAAGCAAAAGTTTTTATTCTTTAAAAGAAAAAAAAACAGGGAAAAGCATGAACACAGTCCCCCACTACCGCGAATTATGCCGTTGAGTTTCCCACATTTGGGGAAATCACAGGGGTCAGCACATCTGGAGTGCAGTGTATGAGACTCGCCCTGGGAAAACCACCTTCATGATCATGGTATCTCCCCTGCCAGATAAGTATAAAAGTTTTTATTCTAATAATTATGTGAATATCAATTTGTGTTCAGTGAGGATTATTTTATTATGTGGTACTCAAAGAGTAAATAAACTGTAGTAGTTCCATGGTACAGATGAACACACATTGTTGAATGCCTGCTATGTGCCAAGAATTTTTGTAAGTACTGGGCTTGAGATAAATAGACACAGTCCTCGGACTCTTGAGCCTAAAGTGGATTTTAGTCTATTTGCAAATAAATTTCTTTTTATCTTGTAGAGGCAATTAATGGACCACCAAATAATATTGTGGGTATAAAAAAATCTTATGTAAAATACTTTGTTGGATGATCTAGCAATACTTAAATGAGCTATAATATGGTTCCAATTACCAAAAAATGCATATTCAAATTAACAAAATAAAACAAGTACATGAAAAGTTAAGAAACAAAAGGAGTATTATTTCACAAAATTATAACGTAGCAATAGCTTAAATCAGGTTAATTAATCGCTAGTAAAAATTTTGGGCCACTGACGTAGAACATGTCATTTTGACATGAATTGATCTGTATGGCTCTCTCCTGCAACATTTCTACCTGCAAGATAAGCTGCAAAGTACAATTTTTCAAGTTTCCTTATTACTCTTGTTATTCTTTAGATATGTTATATATACAAGAAATACAACTATGTGAGCACTCATTTGAGACACAGGACAAATATATATTTAAAATTCTAATACTCTAGCATTTCACAAGTCATTTTAAAAAGTCGGGAATTATTTATCATCAAGAGAAAACATATTTCTACATTGACAAAGATTTTCTAAATTACCAATCAGAAAATAGACCCATGGTAATTTAACATTAGTACTCAAATGAAAGGTATAATCAGCACAAGGCTAAATTCTATGTCAATTTATATTAATCATCTTTTAAACCACAGTTTAAAAAGTAAGTTTATTTGATATATATATAGAGAGAAATTACATACTGCATCATGTTCATGATGACTAAACTTACTGAATTTGGCAGATATAATCACCAAATTTTACTTGAAATTTTTAATAAAAAATCTAACATAAAAAATCTAATGTAAAAGAAAAAATCTAATGTAAAGGATCTGTAGCCCAAACATTTTAATCTTTAAACTTAATGACAAATTCATGAAATTGTGGAGATAACATATCTTAAAATTATGTCAACTAGACTTGAGGTTTCTTAATATGGAATGTGGCATTTTGAATATCTGCAAATCATTAGATCTTCCTATCAGATAAACAATACAGAAATGAAAAAAAAAAGAAAATTATTGTTTACAGTGAGTATTTTTTTAGTACCTACTATGTACTAAGTATTATTCTAGGTATTAGGAATATAATAGGAAAAAGATATCCTTTTCTCGGAGAGCATGGATTTGGATAAAGAAAGATAGTTAAATAAATAGATAAATAAATAGTGTGTGGAGTTTGCTGAGGGTTATTGGCAGTTTTCCTGAAACAAAATTAGAGTGAAGACAGAAAGAAATGGATGGAATAAGCCATTGAGGTATCGCGGGAGTATTTATTGTGCAGTCTCAGAGAAGCAGTATAGTGGGATCTTTGTAAGCCAGAGCTGGAGGCCTGGATTAAAAGAATGGGACGGTGCAGTACAGGGAGAGGGGCAATGGTCATCAGAGCTTGGAGGCATTTGCTCTGAGTGAGAAGGGAAGTAATTGGTATGCTTTTGAATATAAAGTCACCAAAATGTAAGTATTTTCTCTGTGGAACCACACTGCACAAGAATGGAAGAGAGAAAGCTGGGATTTATTGAGAGGTCATCATAATAGCCAAGTCAGAAAATAATGGCTGTTTTGAGGAAGATTTAGTAGTAAAGAGAGTGGGAAGTTCTCATAACGCCAATCTATTTTGAAAATATGTATATTAACTGGCTTTGTTGGTGATTTTCTCATAGTATACAACAGAGAGGAGTTGAAAGAGTGTAACCTCAAGTTGCAGGTCCTGAGTATCTGGAAGAGAGGAGTTGCTATTTGCTGAGATGAGGAAGACTTGGGGATGCAAGGCTGGGGGTGGGAGTGGAGAATTCAACCTTTGAACATGTTAACTTTCAGAAATCTGAGAAGCCCAGGACAGGGCTCAAGTATGCATAATCTGAAATGTAAAGGATGAAATTAAACAGGAGATAGAAACGTGTGCATCTTCAGCAGTACTTATAATATTTAAAGTCATGAGACTAGATCTTTAAACACTATGTAATATTTATTTAAATTTTGAATGTGCCAATACCAAGCTGTTTTGGTTCCTGGAGCCCTAAGTATTAGGCTGAATACCTGGGTGATGAAATAATCTGTACAACAAACTCCCATGAGGCAAGTTTACCTATGTAACAAACCTGCACTTGTACCCCTGAACTTAAAAGTTAAAAACATTTTTGAATGTTTTCTAATAGTTCTATATTGTAATGTGCATTTCTTTTTGAGTGGTATTGAGTATATCAGCTGCAAAGCAGTCATTTGTTTATAACTTGTGAAACTATATTTTATTTCCAATATTTTATTGTAAAAATAACATTGTGATAACTTTAAAAGAAATCAACTTAAACATTTAAAAGTTCAACACTTAAAAAACAAGAAAACAAAGAAAGTTGCTACTCATCTGTTTTCTTCTGGTCATCCTTTTACAGATTTTTTCATAGTTGTAATTATTTTGTTGACAAAATTACTTCTTTTGTTGTTATTATTCACATTTATATCCTAAAAACAATATTTTGATTTTATGAATCATGAAGGGATATGTGACAATGTGATTAACTTCACTTATATACCACATTTTGTATTGCTATAAAAAGACTGTCATTGTTTCATTTAGGGGCCATTCCAGAGGGCAGTGTGCAGATACCAGCAGTCTGGCTCTGTGACGGTGAACTTTATGTATCAGTGGATTATGGGGTGCCCAGATATTTGGCTAAACATTATTTCAGGGTAAGTCTGCAAGGTATGTTTCCAAATGAGATTAGCATTTGAAGTAGTAGTAGACTCAGGAATATTGATCGCCCTCTGCAGTATAGCTGAGCCTGATCCAATCCATGGAGGGCCTGAGTACAGCAAATGGCAAATGAAGGGAGAATTTGCCTCCTCTTCTGCCTGATTGCTGAACTGTGACATCAGTCCTCTAGGCTCTGACTAGGATTTACATTAGCAGTGCTCCATGTTCTCAGGCCTTCAGGCTCAGACCAAGATTCCAACTCAGATTCTAGGATTTATTCCATTTTTCCTTGGTCTCCAGTTTGAAGACAGAAAAATTGTGGGATTTCCCAGCCTCCATAATTGCATGAGCCAATTCCTCATACTAAATCTGTTATTTTTTTTTGTTTTTTTTTTGTTCCTGGAAACCCTGACTAATAAAGGTTCATACTCAGTAGAGAGACAAAGACAAAACAAATGTGTACCTATGCAGTATGAGCTTCTTCACCAACAGAAAAACACTGGGCCAGAGAAAAAAATTGAGCTGCCAGCTAGCCTGGGGAACACCAGCAAATCACTGGACCTGCTCACATTATTTAAGAAAGGAAGGCATCTTTAAAAAAAAAAGAAAAATAAAATTTTAAAGCCAGGCACTGTGGCTCACGCCTGTAATCCCAGCACTTTGGGAGGCTGAGGTGGGCAGATTACCTGAGGTCAGGAGTTCCAGATCAGCCTGATCAATATGGTGAAACCCCGTCTTTAAAAAAAAAAAAGGAAGGAAGAGCTAGACTAAACCAATCATTTTGATTCTCCTTTAAAAAATACACATGGGACCATCAGAGTGTAAAAAGCAGCAAAGGAAAGAACACAGCTTTTAGGGCAATTTAAGTGCTCATTCTTGGTGGAATTTAGTTGTAAAATTCTGCATTATTTGAGGAACCAGTGAGGAAACACCTGCAGAAAGAACAATTTGAAAACCATTAAATTCTACAGTCTCTATGGTTCTGTTTCCTTCTACGATAGTGGATTATGACTTTAGAATTCTGAGTACTAAGCACAGTGATTAAGAACATAGCTTTTTTTAAACAAAAAGACTTACATTCAGATCATTTCTTCACAAGTAGGCATTGTGCCCATTACTTCTACACAGAGCTCACAGAAGAGCAAGCACAGGGTTGGCTGATACGTAGGCATGAAGACATGATAGGGCAAAGCCAGAGCTATTTCTTTGTGTGAACACCCTCCTTTTCACCCCAAATAGGCAAACATCTCTGAAGTCACAATGGCTCAGCCGACACCAACAGGCTTGAAAGAATTCAATGTTTGCAAACCAGAACCTTCTCAATGATATGTTTCATCATTAATCTAACAGTCCTCAAATCTTTCCAACAGCAGGAATGTTTTCTTCAAAAACAGAGATCTATCAAATCTCTTTAGTACTGAAAACGAACTGAGGACAAGACTGGAGAATGAGAAAGCAATCCTTTTCCTCCCTGCTTTTCCCAGAAAACCCTTCCACTGACAGTGAGGCCAGCGGTCACTCTCCGTCACCACTCTACTTTGACCGAAGTGTCCCACCGATCGTAAGGACTCTGAGGAAAGCTCAATTATCCCTCATGGGAGCTACAGTGGAGTAGAAATGGTCCATCCCCAGCACACCACTGATACTGATAGAGGAAATTATGCTCAGCGCTGTTCTGTATCAATATTCTGACCTCCCATCAGATTATATATTTTAGTTCAAACTTAACAGCACATCAGTATTCTTTCTCCCTGAAAATGTCTTCTTTAGTAACACTTTTTTTAAAAATGAGACATAATTTCTGGGTTTCTTTTTATGAGTTGATTAAAACTCATTCATATTCATGGGGACTTAGAAAGACTAACTTCATGTACCTTAAAATAGAGTTAAAGAAGTAATAAGCCTTAATTTATTTCCCAATAAATTCCAAACAGAGCAGTTACTTTTTATTAAAATACTCTATATGACATCAAGTCTAACAAATTTCTGAAAAATCAGATGGAAAATTACAGGAAAAGATAACATATCCAATTGTTCATTAAATTGAGGTTCATTTTCTTATTGTCCCAATTGTAATTATTTTTGGTCCTTTTGATTTTAAAGTGTTCTGTTTTTTAAATTGATAAGCTGAACTGAGTCTATGTGTAAGTAGGTAGAGTAGAAATTAAATAAATTCAAAATCATTCCAAAACCTTTTCCAACTTTAGCTTTCAGCAATTAATTCTTATGTTCTCTATAGCTCTCCTTTAACCAGATGCTTGTATCAGAAAATCTATCAGTAGCATTTCAGGAGGATTCAATTTTAAGGAAATGTTTTAGAGAAAGGAGGCGAAAGAGAAAGAGTCCAAAATATATGTATAATAAGTAATAATTACTGTTTGTTTGTGTGTGTGTATATATATATATGTTTCATATATATATTTCATATATATTTCAAAACCTACACTTGCAAAATTTCATTTCAGAAAGAAAAGCCTATCAAACCATATCATTTTAATTATACTTCTATTACCCAGGGACTATGAAAGTGTATATTAAATTAATGAAATGGATTGCCTTGGTTCCACAGTGGTTATTAGCAGGAAGAGCTCCCAGTTTTCATATTATGTACATCACTAACTTTAATTGCATTAGGCTGAGCTGGGAGAACTATTTTTAGGAAATATTTCATTCTCAATACAATTTCTGTTGGCTGTCTGCCTACTACTGCTCCAGGACTGAGAATTCTCTCATAAATGTTAACTTATCATTTCTGTCAGTCATACTTTCGCACATACCACCTAATGAAAACTACCCCAATGACTTGGCTTAGGCTTCTAGGAGGACACCAATGGAGCAGGACAGGTGGGACTTCCTTGTTGGCACTCAGGGACAAGTGCATGGTCACACAACACCTGATGTGCACACATGTGTGACCTGACACAAGCACACAGAGGGACAGTGACAAACCTGGGATTTCTGCAGCTCAGGGAGGTTGCTGCCCATGCAATCCAGAATATGAAGATGTTATAAAATAAAACACTGAAGCACAGAGTAAATGAGCTCTCTGCTATTTGTACCCAGCGACTCACTGAGGTTTCTGAGTCTAACCTCAAATTGCTGGTGGACTCTGTGATGGTGAATACAGTGTGTTTAATGCTATAGTATTTCTGGTGCCAAGGTCATGACTAGAATCAAGCAGTTACAAACCTGAGAAATAACTTAGAAATTATGTACTCCAGAGCTTCCACTTGATAGATAAGTTCACTATGAACAGTTGACACAGCTTTTAAGAAGGAAAATTTGGCAGGGTCTCTTGAAATTCAAGATATGCATATCTCTAAGCAGGCAAGTTGCCTACTTTGAAACATATCTATCTACATGCTCATAATGTGGACAAAGATATATGTGGAGTACTGTTTATAATTAAGAGAAAACAGAAATAACCTGAATACTTAGTAATAGGAAATATTTAAATAAAGTAAGATGTATTCATATTACAAAATAGCATAAAGTTTTTTTTATTTTAATATGACTCAGATTATATATTATAAGGCCTGCAATATTTATTAATTGAGAAAAACAATTCACAGTATTCTAGATTGAATATAACTTTACTTAGGTAAAATAAACCATGTAATGCCATTTATAAATTAGGTAACACACAATAATTTCAAGTATGTGAAATTAACATTTATACGTTATGTATATTTTATATACATATGAAAAAGATTTGCATATATATTACATATGTGTGTAAACATGCAAACACACATATACAACTTTAAGAAAGGTTAAATAATACACTTTTAATAGAGATGAGGAATGAGGAAAGAACAGGTGATGGGTATGGGTGTCACACTTTTTAATTTTATATTCCTTTCTATTTTTCATTTTACCATAATAACCATGTATTCATATATTATTGCATAACTAAAAAAAATGTATTCAGATTTTTTTAAAGAAGATACAACCAATAGAAGAAGTGACTTGCTGCTCAAAATCATTCCTCTAGTTTATGGTAGAGCTGAAATAAGAGAGAGTGAGAATGAGCACTCCAGGATAAAATCATGACTGTCCTGAGAGAGACCTCAGGACTTGATAACAATGGCAACCCCTTGTCCATTACTAACAGTACTCAAGATAATGCTCTAAGTGTTTTATGCATATTAATTTATTTAACCCTCAAAACAATCCCATTAGGTGCCCATTAATATCCCACTGGTAATACGTTTGCCATATGGGCATTGTAGTCCTCTTTTTGGTATGCATACCCTACATTTGCTTTCTCAGACTGCCTCTGAGGTTGGCTTTGGTCAATGAGACAAAAGGAAAAGACATAAGCAGAAGTTTGAAAAGTCCTTGGAGGTCAGGGCCTCTCTGTTCTTACCACTGGGACCCCTCCAACATCATGTGAAAGAGCCTAGACTTCCTTCCAGGGCAAAGAAACAACACGTAGGGAGAGCTTGAGTCATCCTTGCCAAATTATCGTCCGTCTGAGGCCTGAGACACAGGAAAAGAGGGCTTCCCAGACCATCAGGAATGCTGAGGGTCTAACTGCTCACAGACACAACCCCTGTTTCTCAGATAAGGCAACTGAAGCCAGATAATTTGTAAATGACAGAGCCAGGAAACAAATCCAAGCAGTTAGTTCTAGACTCCAGCTTCTCAATCACCAAGCTATGTATCTGATTGGCACTTACGATAAGGAAAGAGGCAGCCTGCATCATGAAGTGGATTTGTCCCAAGGAAGGGGCAGCAGCAGCCTAAGATGAGAGAGGCCATGTCAAAGGGTCAAAGGTGGAAGCCTTACGTGCTCAGGTGTATGTCTTTTGCAGATGTGAAGCAAAACAGTAAGGACAAACCACCCTAGAGGGTTTAACAAGAACAGGGACTGGCAAACACAGGCTGACCACCAAATCCAACCCATCACCTGTCTATATCAAGTCTTACTGGAACACAGTGGGCTCATCAGTTTCTACGTTGTCTGTGGCTGACTTCACATTACAATGGCAGAGTTGAGCAGTCTCAACATATGGCTTACAGAGCTGAAAATATTTATTATCAAGGCATTTTTAGAGAAAGGGTGCCAACTCATGAGGTAGAAAAGAAGACAATTAGTGGGGTTTAGAGATAAGTGGGAGACCCAGATGTTATAGTTATCAAGGGACTTTCCTGGAGGCTGAGAAATTAGATGTCACATGACATGTCATTAGAGAACTGCTCCCACACCCACATGAAGGAGAGAAGAGGAGCCCTGAGAAAATGACATCTGGAAAATAAGACTGGAGTGAAGATAAGCCAGTCTGGAACCAGCAATAGGTGCATCAAAATGATGTCATGATATAAGGAAGCCAGGTCTAGGCTAGGAGTGATAGAAATACCCAGAAGAGGAGGATGAGGGTGCAGCTTTGGAGTGAAACAATAATTGCCCAGATGCCAGTGATTCTCGGTTCTGTGAATGGCTAATACTTCAGCCTATTGCAATGGGTGAGAGGTGATTTTGCAGTCACCTCTGCAAAATCAGGTACTAATTAGTATCAGTGCAAAAGTAAAAGTAATGACCATTAAAGATAATGGCAAAGCTGTAATTACTTTTACACCAACCTAATACCTTGTTATTAGGTTGGTACAAAATATTATTCTAATGTTTTAATTCTAAAACATCAGAATACTAATGTTTTGCCATTACCTTTGATGGCAAAAATCACAGTTACTTTTGAACCAACCTAATAGTAGGATGCAGCAGTAAATTCTACACCTTCCCACCTCCCTAGAGGACATTATTATTTTCTCGAGGACTTACTCCCACCATCACACTCATCCTGTTCTCTCTCCCAGGTTATGAAAGAACTTCCACCCACCACTGAGAGCAGGGAAGCTAGGCAGAGGGTCTGAGCCAATCTCGAATTCCATGACATATTAACTTGTATCTTGCTAGGTTTACCTGATTTGATCACATTAAGATTCCTTCTTTCACATTAGGAAATTTAGTCTCAGAAAATGTGTCCCATCAAATATTGTGCAAATGAAAAAAGGGCGGAAGAGAAGAAAATTAAGTCCAGGTGAATCTATTCCCAAAGTCTGTATTTTTTTCAGCTAACGTGTTAACAATGGGCAATCTTTTAACTTTATGTCTAATTTGCAGTACAAAATCTATATTTACTATCAAAATTTACCTTTTCCTCCATTCTGTGGCACTAGAAAGGGTAAGTTTTGATCAAAGGTGGCCTCCCCTGAGCCCTCTACTCAACCAGCCTCAATCTTAGCCTGTAAGAACTACAGACTCAACACTAATGTTTTTGTCCACTCCTCTCACCTGCTAGCACGTTAAGAGACTTGATAACACTAGCATAGTGTCTAGTAGCTTTAGACTATGTCTCTAGGACAACTGCAGTCCACTTTTAAATTTCTGCCTGGGAAATCCCAAGGCTGCCGCCCAAAAAACTGGCTGTTCGTTCTAGCCAATACCTGAAGACAGAGCGGTGTCTCCCAGTCTCCGTGGGAGGTCAGGAACCCAACTTCCCTAAGAAAGACTAATCACGTTGGCCAGCCAATATCCCCACCTTCCTGCTTTTTGTAAAGTTCCACCTCCTTGCCTCTGCTGCTGTCCTGGCCAATTCCCCTTCCTACTCCCTAGTTCTCGCTTTAAAATGTCCAGTCACTCCTTCGAAAACCTAAGAGGAGCCTGGTTTCCAGGACTCTCTCTCCTTTTGCAATAGGCTGAATAAAATCTTCTTTCATCGCCTTCCACTTGTGTCCTGCCTTATTTATCTGACAGTTTCCCTCTGTCCCGTCTTCCCTTGGACCCACTCCTGCCCCATAGCTGAGCTTTACACAGAAGGCAATTTTTTTCAGCAATATGATCTTCATTACACATTCCTTAGCCCTTGCCATGTGAGAAATATTCCCCTTATTTTTCCAGATGAGGAGACTGAGGTTCAGAGAAAATAAATCGTAGAGTAACAAAACAATCAAATTGCAAGACGTTAACAGGGCGTAAACCCACATCTCTCAAATACGGGGTTTGAGTGTTGTTTTCTGGGAACCAGATAGTTGAGAAAGCCTTAAAGGAAGTTAACATTTGAATGTTGTTCTGAGCTGATGGCTCTCAACATCAAATGAAAAGAAAGATGAGAAGTTTGTAATTGAGCCTTTTCATCTCATCCCACCCAGCTGATCTTAGAAATTCACTGTCTCCTGCAAGACATCTACTGCTTTGGCTTTTGTTCACTCAGCTCCAAGATAAAGAAGACATTTCTTCACCCGTTTCTTTCATGAAATGACTTTAATTCTTCCATCATGCTGAGCATTCTTCTGTGAATGTCACCGAGAGACACAGAGTGACATTTTCTCTGGGGAACTGCACACCCAGCAGCTCATCCATGCCCTCCTTCTACACACAAGGCTCAGAGTAATTCAGCTTCAGATCACACTGTTTTTTTAAGAATCTACTGTGTAAACATAGTAATTTTTCTGCGATCATCTAAAATTCCTAAAGTTTGTTTGCATGATCTAATGCTAAGACAACTATTCTTTGTCCCCCATTTCTGTAAATGGTTTTCTTGGTTTAAAGTGCAGGTCCTAATATCTAGTCCCATTTAATTATATCTTATTTGGCTTATATTATTTCAACCAACAAATAGCTTTCCTGGCTCTTTTAAATTCTCTTTGATCACAACTCAGAAGGGGCTGGTTAAAAACCATATGTAGTTTTGTTCAATGTAAGACTCCAAGTGAACATATCCTCAAACTCTTTCATTACTTTTCAAGAGAATTGCCAGTGGGTGCACAGCTCCTATGTGAATAATTCCCATTTTTGTACTCAGGAGCATGACAGTAGTATCAGTTTCCACTATTTGGGAAATGGTGCTTTGTTTTTACACTACATACATTTTGCACTGGCAGTTTTTCTTCTTCCAGAGATAGTGAGATCCATTGTGTTCTGTAATTTAAAAAATCTGTTAATGTCATGAATCAATGATATGTCATGTAAAGAAAATGTAATTAGGCAAACCTAATAGAAGTCATGATAAATGCACACCAAATATTTTACCCTAAATTAGCATAATAATAACAGCTAATATTTGCCCCATACTTTACACTAAATTTATTCCCTAATTTGATAAGCATGACAATATTTAATAACTTGTGTACAGGTGGTATTATCTACCTTACTGTGCAGATGAAATATATATGCTTGCAATATGTTTGATATCACAAAGCTAGTTCATATTTACACAAAAATTCCAATGGAGGAATGTCTGGTTCATGGCTGTGAATTAAATACCCTTTTAACTCACAACCCCAAATGAGACAAATAGAGGTTTAACTCTCCCAGAATGGTAATTAAATTTAATGCAAACACAATGAATAATCCAAGTAAAAATAGAATATTAGAAAATAGATGCTGCTTAAAAGATGTACATTTAAATATAAGCAGAGATAAATGTAAAAACCGAAGAAAGGGAAAAGAAAACCAAAGGAAAGCTGGTATGTCTACTCTAACTTAAGACAAAGTAAACTTTATAGCAAAAAACAACAAAACTACTAGAAAGTTTGACAAGCATTTCAAAATAATAATAGAAATCCATAGAAAGACATAATGGTTCTAAATGTGTATGCACTTACTAATCCAGATTCAAAATGTATAAAGCAACAGTTGATAAAATTAAGAGGACATAACAACAAATCCATAGTCAACACTAAAAATTTTATCACACATCTCTAAGCCATTATATTTCAACAGAAACATAATACTGAATAAATTTAGCCAGATACAAATATATGCATATTAATTATTGCTTTTATAAAAAGTTCAAAAATAGGCAAAACTAATCTATGTTCACAGAATTCATGGTTGTGCTTATCTTTGTGAAGATGGTGAGTGCTGACCTGGAGAAAGCTCAAGAGGGGATCCATATTTCTGTTAATTTTAGATTCCTCAGTCTGGGTATTGTTGACGTCATGCAAATCCATAGAGCTGTAGTATCATGATGTATACTCAGGTTTGTACATTTGTTTTAGTTTTGTAAATAAGGCAAATTATTTCTCTCTTCTGCTCTCAATCACCTGATATTTTCCCTCAAACTGTGAATAACTTTGAACAGGTAGCCATTGATTTCACTGGCTCCCCTGGTAGGTCTCAGTTCAAACAATCTAGAGCCATATCACTGACATACCAGGCAGTGACCAAACTGCCCACCTCCCCACTCCAACCCCAAAACCCTTGCTTCTCCTTGGACGCCCAAAGCAATTCCTGCCTTAGAATTCTCTTTCAAGAAGATGCTTCTCCGAAATTCTTTGCTTCCTCATTTGAGTTGCTAATGTGATCTTACCAGAAAGGCCTCCCCTGACCATCTATCTCAAGTAGAAACCTCCTTGAATTTTTTGTTTCTTTGCTCTTCTTTTTTTTTGAGATGGAGTCTTGCTCTGTCCCCAGGCTGGAGTGCAATGGCGCAATCTCAGCTCACTGCAACCTCCACCTCCTGGGTTCAAGCAATTCTTCCGCCTCTGCCTGCAGAGTAGCTGGGACTACAGGCACGTGCCACCATGCCTGGCTGTTTTTTGTATTTTTAATAGAGACGGGGTTTCACCATGTTGGCCAGGATGGTTTCGATCTCTTGACCTCGTGATCCGCCCTCCTCGGCCCCCCAAAGTGCTGGGATTACAGGCTTGAGCCACTGCGCCCGGCCTCTTTGCCTTTCTTTAATGTTTTTCACTGAGGTGATCCCTAGGTAAAATTATATTATATGTCTATTTGTGCATTTCTTGGCTACTCCCTTAGGGGCAGAGTCATGGTATTTAATTTTTGCTTTTTTTTCATAACTTCGAACAATATATGAGGTATTCTGTGTTGAAGAATTGAATGAATAAGTGAAATCAGCTAATGTTACATCTTTCATGGCTGGAGTTTAATATTCATCGTCTAAAATAATATTACATCCATGTTATTTAACTCTGTAGAGATAACCAGAACTAAAATAAAATATAAACGGTGTGAGATTTGGAAGTGATAGAGAATTGTTGCTTATCATTACAGGAATTTTTATATTATTTACTATTGAATTTAACTTTTTTATGTTTTTAGTTTTAAAACATGAAAAAATAGGGGAAATTAAAAACTGTAGGAAATAGGCTCTAAGTTCCATTATTTTGCTACAGACTCTACTCTTTCTTACTTATCTGTCATCCTTAGCTTAACAGCTATTTCTACTAGATGCTGTTGACACTGAGGTATTTACAGTATTCAGCCACTTTTAAGGTCACAGTAGCCTTTCATAACCAAATGGGATTGTCCTAAATACGAGGGAAAATCTCTGCATTAACCATGGCAAGAATGCAACATCTCCATCAATACACAGGAAAGCAGAAAACATCCAAAGAGAGTACTGAAGTGTAGCGAAATAAGACATCTTTTTTTTTTTTTCGGGAAAGGAGAAACCTTAGTCTAGGTATTTATTTATAATATGTGCTGGCTCCTCATCCAAATGCACTTTTTATTTAAATAAAACTCAATATCAGTTTGAGTAAAAAAAGGTCTAACGTTTGTATATACATTTTGTTTGCTATCTTATTAAAACCGTCATCTATACGGATTTAAAGAATGCATCCTAATTTCTTTTACTTGCCATGTGTCTTTGGTGGGTTTTCTTATAATGTGTGACAACGCTTTAGTAATGATTAAGTCAAAGTTCAACAGGGGAGAAAACTAAATCAATAAACATACTGCAGACTTGCATTTCCTCAAAGGCACATGTGCTGAGATTCTTTTTCTTTTTACTTTTCGGTACAACCCCTATTTTCTCCAAGCAAAAACAATCTAATTGTTCTGTCAAGAAAATCAAACTGATTACAGCCACATGGTGTGTCTTCTATGAATGAAAATCAGAGAGCTGCTGTGTGCTGGGTTCGGTGTGGCGATCTGGCAAGGGGAGGGGGCTGGGTTTCATCTCGGTCCCTGCCTGCTCATGAATCAGTGATATCCCTTCAGCCCTTCAATAAGCAGAGCAGGTACCCATTTGAGGATAGTTCCCCCAGATTTTACCATGCCTGGGTTCATCTTTTCATTTGGCTCTCTGTACAAGAATGAAGTGTGTTTCTCCAAAGAGGCTTTTCCCAATCGCCCCTCTAAAATTACACATTCATTCCTTCCCTTCACCATCTCAATTTGTTTGCTACTTGGCAGCATTTGTAATTATTTTATTATTGTATTTTTATGTGTTTTTTTTCTCTTCGCTGGGCTGTGAGCTCCAGGATGGTAAAGACTACTACTGTCGTTTCATTCAAGTGATTTTCCACGCCGAAATCAGTGTCTGGTGCGATACTGAGAAAAAAACAAAAGCTTACTGGGTGAGTAAATAAAGTGGTAGATTTAAAAGGAAGAATTGTAACAGTAGACATTTCAGTAGAAGCACTAAGTACTCAACAATGAGTTGCTGAATGTGGAATGATATTTTATATTTCTAAATAACATTTTAGTTTGCAAAGTGTTTTCATATCAATTGTATCATTTGTTTCTGTCAATAACCCTGGTTAAGAGCAGAAGAGAGACTCAAACATTGTGTGACTTGTCCTAGGTCAACCAGCTAACAGATGGCAGAGCCTGGAACCCTGGGCCTGTGTCCCCACAACGCACACTCGTTCCACCGTGCTGCAGCTGCCTACTCAAAAGGATATTTTGTTCCTTGTCTCTACCAAAATTAGTTATAATCTCTAGCACTTTGCTTCATTACAGTAATATCAATATTTGCACAAAACAGAACCATCTGATAAATCTACCAACACCTTGGTTTGAGAGGCAGCTTTTTTCCCCTTTTCCTATCAGTGTTGCTACATGCAATGCTGTTTTGCCAAAAAGTGTCACATGGACCTAGCACCTATCCTACACCAATTAAACTTCTGGCGTATTTAAACATAAAAAAGTCATGTGCACTTGGGTTAATTAATGTAGAGATTAACTCTTTTAGCAGATGCAGTATCGTTTCTCAGCAGTCTAGACATTCACATATTCATAAGTGTCCAGATCAGTGATACTCACATAAATCTGGAAATGAATAAAATAAGCTGAGACTGTCAGTGTGTTTTTTGAAGCAAGCAAACAAAAAGCTCTCCTACTTCAGTGTGACCTACATGTCCAATTCCATGGGATATTTTGAACTGTTGAGACTCAGCAATATGATGAAAAAAAGAGGAGAGATTTAGGAGTTCAACTGGTAAAGATTCTCTAGTAATGTGGTATGTGGATTTCTAGAAAACTACCTAATAACTAGAAAAGAGATTTGCTTTTAGGGCCAACTTGTGTAAATTGGGAGCCATTTATTTAATTTAAAACACACACACACATACACAGACATACCATGCTCGGGTATAATGGTGTTTTATTCAATGAAAGAAGGATCCTGACAAGAAGATCCCCATACCATTTCCTCAGTTACAGTGCATGTTTTACTAAATCCTCCTTTCCCTCCGTAACTGTGAGTCTTTGACAGCAGGTCACTTAACTCTGTCCAGCAGCAGCTGTGTGGGTTTTGCATAATTAATTATTTATACCAAGACAGACACAGTAATTAACATCCAGATGAATATAATATTCTGATCAGAAATACTTTGCATTTCAGCCATCCCTCAAGCAAGTAGCTGTCAAAAATGGACTGTTTGACAGAGTGGGGCTGCCAAAAACCTCCCAGACATCTGTTCTGTAACAAAAAGAACAGATTCTCAAAGCAGAGTGTACATATATTCACTGGTTTCACTAGGCAAGGAATAGTTGATTACCTTTTCACAAATTCCGGTCAATTTTGTCTGGTTCCAGGAACATCACTCAGCATCTCACAGAAGGGCTGAATTTGAAATGAAAAGTCTATGTCTCTGTGGGTGCCAGCCTCGCAAATGCAGTCAAATAAAAAATCCTGTTCAGTTACTCTTCAGATCTGTGAATGGAAGTGTCATAACATTACTTTCATCCTTCCATGGCTAAAAAACCAATACTCTATGAATTATTCTTAACAACCATGTAGTTCCTTGACACCAAATTATTTTGCCGCTTATAAAGAAAAATGGAAATACATGAACTGTATTAAAAGTTGTAGGTTTTTCAAGAAATAGTGGGACAATATCACCAACAAGCAGCTAGCCTGTATTTATGCAGATGAATGCAGGGCTTCTAATATGGTTCACATTGCTTACTGGACGTGTAGTTGGATTGGGATGCTCCCCTGGTCATTTTTCCAATTCAAAGCAGAGTGGCCATTGCCAAGACATATAATTACTGCCCAGGGCTGGTGATTGTGACTAATATGACTAGATGGATTGGATTATTTATAACCCAATTAATTATTTTGATGTCAACCAGGAAATAGGGATTGGGAATCAAAAGACCTGGATACTAGTTTCAGTTGCATCTTTTAGGATTATTTTTACATTGGGCCAGTCTCTGGACCACTGTAAACATCAGCCACTTCATCTGCAAAATGGGAATAATTAATTGCTAGATAGTGTTTATAAAAATTTTTTGAAAACTCTCGAGATCTAATATAAAATTCTGATGATAATGCCAGATGCACATCAGGACAGATTTTGTCTCCAGGGACACTGATGCTTTTTTTCTTTAACTTTTAATATCAACTGGCTCATTTTTTTTTTTTCACAGCCGAATTCTACCAGACATACAAAGTCATTTTTAAGATTGTTAAATGATTTAACAAATACAGATACAGGAGGCCAGATGTGGTAGCTCACACCTGCAATCTCAGCTCTTAGGGAGGCATTAGAGGGAGGATAGCTTGAGCTCAGGTGTTCGAGACGTGCCTGGGCAATAAAGAGAAACCCTGTTCTCCACAAAAAAGAGGGGCGGGGGAAGGCAAAAATAAAGGATGCTCAGGTAAATTTGAAAATTTGAATTTCAGGTACAATAACTGAATAATTTGTTTGGTATAAATATGTCTCATGTCATCTTTATAAATAATTATATATAATTACTTTATTGATTATCTGAAATTCAAACTTAACTGACCAACTGTATTTAACCTGGATCTGTCCAGTATTCATGTTGCTTTTTGGCTTGAATAAAATGTCATCTGACAATGCATGGGAGACCCATGTGACTCCTCTTCCTAAACAAAATGTAAAAAACGTCATGTTTTTGCATAACCACGTATTTAGAAATACTAAGCCTTTCTTTTTCTTTTGCTTCTTTGTCTCTAAACACCTCCCTCTACCTGTGTAGTTTTAACTAATGAGTGTATGCTGAGGATGATGATATTCATGTGAAAAGGGGTAGTAGGGGACAAGGAAAGGGTGGAAAGATGTCTTATAATTTATTTTAAAAAAGATGTACATGTTATTTTAATTATGCTGATAATTAAGTAATAATAATTAGTAGTAATGCTTAATAGCAAAATTTCTATGGATTATATTATATGTGACACCCCAGATTGCTCATACTCTTGCAGGTGGTAAAGTCTATCCCTACTGACCTCTCCTCTTATCCAACAATCAATTAAGAGCTAAAAGCTTAAATAACAATACCAAAAAGTCAATAATTCCATTTTTTCCAAGATTCTATTACCAGCTAGAAGATTTTTAGCTGGTAATAGAGCCTTGGAAAAAATGGAATTATGTACCCCTACAGGGATACATCTTTCTTAAAAAAAAATTTAAAAAGGAGTGTATGAAAGAGAGAAAACAAAACACTTTATTTAAAATAATAGACATAAGAATATTTATAAGCTTGTATCTAGAAGGTGCGACTAACTAAAGAGTCATTCAACCTATGGAAAGACAGACATACTTTACAAGCCTATTGAGTATTATTACCAGACTGAAAAGAAAAAGAGAGAGAGAGATAAAATGAACTCTGTAGGGATATGAGAGTGCCCCAGAGAAGTTTGCCAAGCAAGACCTTTGAGGGAGGATACTTTCACTTAAAGAAAAGATGACTCAGTTAACTTAGATATAATGTCTGATATCCTCATCTGCAGAATGGTTGTGAGTCATATTCTAGAGAATGAACAGTGTAAACTACAGCATGAGCAATAAATAAGCAAAATATCTCTGGCAACTGTTTATCACACTTGAGATGGGTGATTGGAACTGGCTGAGAGAATGTCTGCTAAAGAAGGCTTTACCTAGGATTTATTTCCTGGGGTTTGTTTTCATGAGCCTGGATTGTTACAATAACAAGTTTGTAAGGTTCCTAAGACTCGACACCCACCTGTGATGATGCTGGTGGTGTGTGATGATAGAAAAGAATCAGGAAGCTAGAAAATCTTAATTTTAATCCTAGCTCATACTCTCTAAACTCACACATATTCTTTTATCCTTTTGGACCTGCATTTCCTTCTTCTGTAAAAGTGAGGCCATTTACAAAAGTTTTCCTGGTTCACTGCCCCTTAGTAGCTCCAAACTTCTCATGCAGGCTGTGTAACTCACATTTGTGATTATTATCCTGGCCTCTCTTAGAAAGGCTATATGGCCATCCAGCATTACCAAGCCCACCCTTGCTGAATAGAAGATTCCTTATATTGAATCTAGCACTTGTAGACAGAAGGCTCATACCCTATGCTCTTCAGAGTGGAGAAGCAGGAGCATGGTGGAAGACTTGCGGTGAGTGACAGCTGGCTCTTCGCCCTGCTCCTTTACTTCCCAGCTATGCGATCTAAAGATCACATCCTTTCTCTGACATGGCTCAGTTCCTGCCATAAGAAAATGTATAATCATACTTTACTCACAGGATTAATGTGATGATTAACTAAGCCAAGCCCAGGCTTAACATTTCTTTCCATCACTTTTCTTGTGTCCATCCTTATTTTCTAATCCATAATATGAGACCTAGACATATCACTATGGTTCCTCATCTGTCCTTGGTCCAGCCGAAAAACCCAGATGAATCCTCTGTCCATCTTTACACGTTTGGTCCATGTCAAGGTCACTAAAACCCAGCAAACAAAACCAAAAATTGTTTGAATATATAAACTTAACTCCCATGACCTCTTCTTACCTTGGATCCTGTATATTTTATTCTCATGTGAATACAGCTGTCTTAGTCTGGAGATCCCAGTGCTTTGATCCCAGTGCACATCCTCCTGAAACTCTCCAGTGCAGCTGCCTCTTTCTTCTGAGCTGATCCCTGCCATACTAGGTGAATTTGTGAGCAAATAGAATATGTGCTGCTGCTCAACTGGCAATTTTTGCTACTGCTAAGTGCTCATCTTGAGGACTTTATCCTTTTCCCTTAGTGAATTCACTTTATTGTGGAAATTGTATACTCCATACCTTTTTTAAAAATAAATATATTTTTCTAGACTGGAGAAATTCTTTTTAGCTATTTGCAGTCAATTGAGTGTAAAACAATGGATTTCAACCACTGAAAATAATATTCAAGTGTTTTCCTTCATTGGCATGACATTCTTATAAGTTATTTTAAGAACCCCTGACAAGATGAACAGCCATCTATGAGGCATTCACAGTGTATAGAAACCACAAAGATAATTGAGTGAGAATGAAAGAGTTATGAATTTCTGAATCTCTCATCTGGTGTGTTCACAGAGCATTGCTTTCCATACTAATTTAGGGATATAATCTACTAAGCGCACTTCTGAGACTAAAACCTGTGATTTGGGAAACGTGAATAATCTTCTCACATGCAAATAAACACATGTGCAGCACTGGGAACGGTGTCTGGCAGCACTGGGAGCCTGTCTGTGAAGTGCCTTGAAGCATTATGCATTGTTATGCTGTTTCTACAGGAAAACATCTCTGTTTGCTGAGTCTCAGGTCTGTTTGGTGTGGAAGTGTAGGTCAAATATTCATCTCTGACCTTTATTATTGGGACACTTTTGGGCTTCCTGGTGAATTGATTGCACAGTTTTGTCATTCTCACCTCATCTACCTGATGGAAGATCTACAGACTCCTAAGGATCATCATTTGTTAGTTGCTTTGAACAATTATTCAACTCAACACAAATTTAGGAGCTTGCAAAATTTTCACTATTTCACCTGAGTAGCCTCAGTAAGGTGAGAAGTTCAGAACCCCACAAGTTGGTTCATATCTGTGTACTTTGTCCCCTTTACAAATTCAGGATTTTGAAGGCCAATTTCTTTCTTCCTAGTTCTGCATACCCGTGGTGCACTGAACAATGCTTGGTAAACAGCAATTCTTTAGAAAATGCTAAATCAGTGAAGATAAAATGTCTTTCTTGTATAATGCTGTGCAGTCTGGGCTAGTCAATATATTTTCTTTACACTCATCATGATATATTTCAAATGCATTAGTATATTAACTTATTTGAAATATAGTAAATATTTTGGAATAACAATCTGAGCCTCAATATTTAAAAAGATTAGAGCATGGGTTCTGTTAACATGCTAGAAGACAAAAACTTTGTTTCAGTAAAAGAGAAAAAGAGAGAGTGAGAGATTGTTCCATTTTTAATATTCAAAAAAGGGATTATGACAAAAATTTATAAATATATATACACAATGTTTACACATTTATATATATATATATACACAAAAATTTATAAATATATATGTGTATGTGTATATATTTATATATATATACACACACATATATATGTATATATATACACACACACAGAGACACACATGCACACACACACACAGATTACATCACTTTCAGTAGGCAAATAAAGTAATACAATGCTAATGAGTTTTTCTGTGCTGCCTCATTTAATTTCCTCTAACCAGTTTGAAGGAGAAACTGAGGCTCAGAGAAGTTGTGGAGTATGCCCAAGTTTGAATAGTGGATGAACAGATCCAAGATTGAAATGATAGAGTGGCTCTAATGTCTATTTACTTCCCAGGTAGCAAAACTGCATTTGGATCTATTGACTTCCTAAATAGGACAGTGTTGTACAACAAGCGAGACATTTTGTCATTTATTGACTCACTCAGAAGAGTTTTCTAAGGGCTTACTATTTGCCAAGCATCTTTCAGTGAACCATGGATATGCAAAACCAGAATTAAAGGAAGCTGGTCCTCAACAGTCTGCATTTGTGAAGAGGACAAAGTGCACAGATATTTACTTATGTGTGGGGTTGTGAAATACTGACCACACTTAGTGTTTTCAGATGAAAGATAAACTTCAAAAATTTATCTGTTGCCTTCATTTCAGTGTTTCAAATTACAAATTTATTTAAAATGTTATATTTCTATCCAGATCAGTGAAACCAGTCAACAGTTTTATAAAATTAGCAGAAAGCATGCAAGGGATTCAGAGGACCTAAAGAGCTACCAATTTCTGTTCTACTAGAACACACTTTGAGTACAGATTAGGTCAATTGCATGCACTCTTTCCACACATGCTATTATTTATGAATGCACAGTACTGGGTACTGGGTAGATACATCTGTGTGGTTCTTGCCTCCCAGGAAAATACTGTCCTCAAAGTTGTCTCTGATCCCAAAAGGCCAAGCACAAGTCTCAGTGATTTAACAAATCTCAAGAAATTATACTTCTTAATTTCATATTTTTATTTTAATGATAATCTCAAAAGTAATAAAAGTACGTTTGGGATTATCTGAAACATCAGAACATATCTAAGTGTCATTGCTACATTTTTGTTCTCATGGTCACTTTGCATTTGTCATCACTCTGGGGCCACATTCGATAGCATCAACTACTGAGAAGAGAAATAATTTCCAAGGCATACTTATCCAGAGTCAAGAACTTCTTCAAAGACTTAAAATATATAAACTAATTTAATTCTCACAATAATTCTAGAATGGTCTATTATTATCATTTTAAAGATTAAAAAGCTAAGGCCTAAGCTAGTATGTGGCAAACTGAGGAATGGAACCTTCTAATGTGACTGTAGAACTCACAGTCTTGAATAAAGACCTGAGGCTTACTAGAAAGGAAAAATGTAGTGAAGAAGGAGATGTCTCAAGAAACACATGGGTACAAACATGTCTGTGTTATATAGGTACTCTATTAGACCATTTTCACACTGCTATAAAAAAGTACCTGGGACTGGGTAATTTATAAAGAAAAGAGGTTTAAATCACTAATAGTCCCACATGACTGGGGAGGCCTCAGGAAAGTTACCATCATGGCAGAAGGCAACCAGAAAGCAAGGCAAGTCTTACATGGTGACAGGAGAAAGAGAAGTCAACAGGGGAAAGTACTACACTTTTAAGCCATCAGATCCCATGAGAACATATTCATTATCATGAGAACAGCATGAAGTAATATGCCAGCATGATCCAATTACCTCCCACCATGTCCCTCCCCTGACACATGGGGATTACAATTTGACATGAGATTTGGGTGGAGGCACAGAGCAAAACAATATTATTACACTGCTGGAACCTCCCATATTTCATGTCCTTCTCAAATTTGAAAAACAATCATGCCTTCCTAACAGTCCTTCAAAGACTTCTAACTCATTCCAGCATTAACTCAAAAGTCCAAGTTCAAAATTTCATCTGAGACAAGCATCTTCCACCTATGAAACTGTAAAATCAAGAACATATTAGTTACTTCCAAGATACAATGGGGGTACAGGCATTGGGTAAATGCTCCCATTGCAAAAAGGAGAAATTGGCCAAAATCAAGGGCCGATTGACCAATATGAGACCCCATGCAAGTCCAAAACCCAGCAAGGCAGTCATTAAAATGTAAAGATCCAAAATTATCTCCTTTGGCTGCATGTCTCACATCCAGGGCACGCTGATGAAAGTGGTGGGCTCTCAAGGCCTTAGGCAGCTGTGTCCCTGTGGCTTTGCAGGATACATTCCTTCCAGCTGCTTTCACAGGCTGCTATTGAGTGCCTGCAACTTTTCCAGCCACATGGTGCTAGCTGTTGGTGAATCTAACATTTTGGGGTCGGGAGGATGGTTCCTGTCTTCTCATAGCTTCACTAGGCAGTGTCCCAGTCGGGGACTATGTGTGGGGGCTCCAACCCTAGATTTCCCTCTGCACTACCCTAGTAGAGGTTCTTCATGAGGGCTCCAACCCTCCAGCAAACTTCTGCCTGAATATCCAGGGATTTCTATGCATCCTCTGAAATCTAGGTGGAGGTTCCCAAACCTCAATTTTTGACTTCTGCATACCCACAGACCCAACACCACATGGAAGCTGCCAAGGACTGGGGCTTGCACCCTCTGAAGCTATGGCCCAAGCTGTACCTTGGCCCCTTTTGGCCACAGCTGGAACTGGAGAAGCTGGGATACAAGGTGCCATGTCTTGAGGCTGCAAGAGCAATGAGGCCGTCTGGCCCATGAAAACATATTTCACTCATAGACCTCCAGGCCTGTGATCAGAGGGACTGCTATGAAGGTCTCTGACATGCCCTGGATACATTTTCCCCACTGTCTTGACTATTAAAATTTCACTTCTCTTCACTTAGAGAAATTTCTACAGAGGCTTGAACTTATCCCCAGAAAATGGGTTTTCCTTTTCTACCACATGGTCAGGCTGCAAATGTTCTAAATTTTTATGCTCTGCTTTTCTTTTAAACAAATTTCCAACCATTTCCTTGTGAATGCATATGACTGTGCACTGTTAGGAGCAACCAGGCTGCCCCTTGAATTCTTTGCTCATTAGAAATTTCTCTAAATCTCTAGGAAGTTCCAAACTTTCTCACATCTTCCTGTTTTCTTCTGAGCCCTCCAAACTCTTCCAACTTCTCCCTCTTACCCAGTTCCAAAGTTGCTTCCACTTTTTCAGATATCTATATGGCAGTGCCCCAGTTTCCTGGTACCAATTTTCTATATGAATTCATTTCACACTGCAATGAAGAACTACCTGAGACTGGGTAATTTATAAAGAAAATAGGTTTAATTGATTGACAGTTTCACATATCCAGGGAGGCCTCAGGAAACTTACAATTGTGACAGAAGATAAAGGGGAAGTAAGGCACATCTTACATGGTGGCAGGCAAGAGAGCATGAGGGGGGAAGTGCCACACTTTTAAGCCATCAAGTCTCATAAAAACTCTCACTATCATAAGAATAGGATAGGGGAAATCTACCTTCATAATCCAATCACCCTCCACCAGGTCCCTCTCCTGACATGTGGAGATTATAATTTAACATGAAATTTGGGTGGGGAAACAGAGCCAATCCATACTATGTAATAAATGTGGCTTATCATTCAAGCATCCATGAAAATAATTCACAGGAAATGATTAAAATAAAGAAATTTTATTATTTCAATAGTTGCAGAAGAAAAATTTGGTAAATTTAAACACCCATTTATGTTCACTTTAATTATTTGTGAATCAGGAATGAAGACAATATCATTAACCTGGCAAAATGTAGATACCAAAAATCTATAATAGACATTGTAATTCATGCTGAAATGTTATAATAATTAATCTTAAAGGCAGGAACAAAGCAAGTGTTTGTATTACCATGCTTCCGTGCAATACTGCACTGGTGGTTCTCACCAATGCAGTAAGTCAAGAAAATAGTAAGCCAAAATATTGGAAGGATAATATTATTCTGAAAGAGAAAACCAAAAGGATACCATGGACAAATTATTAAACTTAATTAAATGATTTAGTAAATTGGAAGCCACAAATTCAATATATGTTAGACAGGATTCAATCAGGGAAAGAGTATCTGCTCTGGTATTTAAAATTAGTGTTAGTGTCTAGCTGCTGCTATAAAAAAATTGTGACAAACTAGGTGGCTTAATACAGTTAACATTTATTCTCTTGCAGTTTTGGAGGCTATACATCCCCAATCAAGGTGTCAGCAGGGCCACATTCTCTCTCAAGGCCTATGAGAGAATCCCATCATGCCTACTTCAGGGTCTGGTGGTTACCAGACAACCTTAGAATTCAGTGATTTCTGGCTACATCACCCCACCCTTTACCACTATCTTCACAATGCCTCCTTTCCTGTGTGTCTCTGTCCATCACAACATTTCTCCTCTTCTTCTCAGCAGGCAGCTGCATCACTCCACCCTTCACCTCTGTCTTCACAAGGTCTTCTTTCCTGTGTCTCTGCCACTGTACTTTATTCTTCTCAGAAGGAGAGCAGTCCTTCTGAGAGGGGTATGTACCCAGAAAAAGTCACGGATACAACAAGGATGGGACCACTCACTGGATCAAACAAAAGGAGGGAATACTCCAGGTAAAGGTCATCTTGAAGAAGAATGTTGAAGGAAGAGCACAACTTTTTCCAGTAGAGAGAATGGGAAAGAGAACAGCATCTGAGTTAATCTACGAACATCATAGTGGATCTATTTGACTCCCATGCTTTGGCATGCTCTATTCATAAGAAAAGACCCTATGTTCAAAGAAGGTTTCATTCACAGGTATTAGGGATTCGGACTTCAACAGATCTTTTATGGATACATAGTCTAGCCAGTCACCGAAGCTTCTGAAGGCTTTGAAGGGACAAGGAACACAGAACAGAGAAGTCACCGTAGTTTATGGAACCCAGAAAATGATGCTGATAATCTTGGCCACATGAAGCACAAAAGCCAGTGAATTTCTGGTAGATACCCAGATGCACACATCTGCTGACAGATGAAGACTGCACGTTTGCCTGTGGCTTTGATGGGAGAAAGCAATGCGTTGCTTCCCCTAGACCCAGATGACTCATTCAGGCACAGAGTCTAAGCCAGTGAGCTTCTGACAAGGCATCCTAGGAGGCCGGGCACCTAGCTTTTCAGTCCCTGCAATAAGCTAGAATCCTTGGGATGACGATGAGAATCAGTGGACAGTATTAAACAGAATTTACACAGTTGACTGAATTTCTACTTATAAGAAGAAAACAGAAAAATAAATTTAAAGATTGAAAAAGGCATTTGTAATAGCAATATACATGAAACCTGAAAATAATTCTAACAAAATCTATGTGGTACATTTGTGGAGAAAATGTAAGACTGTATTAAAATTTAAAGATTTATTGAATTTAGAGATAATTACAGTTCTTAGAAGATGTGTTGATTCTTATGTTCCTAGAAGCAATGTTTCTAGAAAGAGAAGAAATAAATAAATTACAACATATTTACAAAATTAAGTACCATACAAAGGTGAAAATAATGCATTATAGCCATATATAAGAAAAATATTGAATCTTAGAATCCTCATATTGGGTGGAAAAAACAAGTTGTGGATAGTGAATAGTCTATATAGCATTACAGCATTAACATTCAAAAGCAAGTAAAAAGGAGCAAGATATTGTTTAATATAACATGAATGAATATGAATATGTGACATCATTACTTTTATATGACAAAGGAATGGTTAACACAAAATTGAGGCTAGTCCATTTGTCCAGGAGAAAGCAGAGGAGGAGACAGATGTAAGAAGCCCCGTTGGTGGTACTGTCTGTCTTCTAGATCTTAGCTGGGTTGGTAAGGTCAGTAGTGTTTATTTTATTAATGTGTATCATAAAAATGTAGATATATGCTACACATATTTCTTTGAAGCCTTCAACTATTCAGTAGTATGTATTTTTATGACATGAAAAAATAATTGCATAAAAATGAAAGTTATAGCATTTTACACCACATGACAATGGGTCACAGTACCCCACTTAAGAGAACATTTCTCTAGGAATTTTGATTTCAGTCATGGAAATAAGAGATGGTATGAAAATTACTAGATTCAGTTTAGCTAAACAGGTACATAAGCAGGACAAATACCAACAGCTTATCCTAGAATAACAGAAAAATAAGAGAAAGAAGGGAGTAGACAGATTATGAAATTTGTCTGTTTGTATTCATGCAGCATGATGATAATTAAACACATCTCTTCTTAGAAGCAGGGACTTTCCTCACTTTCATGTTCAGTTATATTAACCAGAGCCTGAAATCCCTACAAGTTTTTTTAATTAAATGTGCAAATAATACTAAAAGCTGTATCTTAATTACTATTTTATTAAATGTTGTATAAATGTATTCAAGTTAACAACAAATGAACTTGATAGTGCAATATTGATTCAGTTATTTTTTTTATCCTATCAACAGTCATTGGTCACCAAATCTGTACCAGGCATCTTGTTAGTGGGGGGCTTATGTAAAAAAAGAATAGTCTCAGCCATTGTAAATATCTTAGTCAAGTAGAGAACCCAGATAAATATAAATAACTGATAATTCAGAGTGGCATATAAGACTGATGTGTACCTAGAAAACCCCTCTGAGGGGGTATGTAACTAGAAAAGACCACAGATACACCAAAAATGGAACCACCTACAAAATTAAAGGAAGGGAAGGAACACACCAGGGTAAAGGTCATGTTGAAGCAGAATGTTGAAGGAAGAGGATGACTTTTTCCAGAAGAGAGAAGGGGACAGAGAATGGCATATAGTAAAAAAATGAATAAAGCCAAATAACTGAAAATGGCAGTGATATATTTACAATACTTTAAGAAATATTAAATATGTAGAAAATGTAGAACAAATGAGGATATGCTCCTAGATGACCTTGGAATGGCAAAAGGGCATAAACTAGATTGTGATGGTTCTTGATATTTAAATTGCTGAGATTACATCAAACAAAGTAGTGGGAAGCCCCAGGGCACCTGAGCAGATAGATCACGGATGGCATCATGCATGTTTGCCTAATAGCATCAAACATGTTTACCTAATAGCAAAAGTGACTACCCATAGAAGGGAGATAAATCATAGAAGGAAGAAACTAATACAGGACAGTCATTTATTGCACCAATCCATGGAGATGAAGATTTGGCAATGAGAAATGATCAGCAGGAGGTCATCTGACAGAAAGAAGGGAGTCATTTGACATTAGAATGTGTGAACCAGCTGGGGTGAGAAAATGGGGAACATGACACCTGGTCTCAGAATTTGCAGCTGCAGGGAGTTGCTGCTCCTCAGTGCACAGGGCCCTTCCCAGGGAAGCCAACCTAGACACAGACTTGTGTGTGCAAGAAGCTTACCATGGGAGCCCTTGGGATCCACACCAGCAGAGGAGGGAGTGAAGAAAGTAGGAGTGGGAAAAAGCTCTCAGCTTTTTTCCTATAGATAATAGAAAATACATATCAGACATTAAAAATTAAATGATGAAATAAAAAATTCAATAGAAAAAAATGGATGATAAAATTGGTAACGTCTCCTAGAAAGCATATCATAAAAGTCATGCCTGAGATGCAAGGCTGGGTGAGCATACACAAATCTGTAAATGTAATCCATCACACAAACAAAACCAAATACAAAAACCATATGATTATCTCAATAGATGCAGAGAAGGCCTTTGACAAAATTCAACAGCCCTTTATGCTAAAAACTCTCAATAAACTAGGTATCAATGGAACATATCTCAAAATAATAAGAGCTATTTATGACAAACCCACAGCCAATACATACTGAATGCGCAAAAACTGGAAGCATTCCCTTTGAAAACAGGCACAAGATAAAGATGCCCTCTCTTACTCATATAGTCTTGGAAGTTCTGGCCAGGATAATAAGGCAAGAAAAAGAAATAAAGTGTATTCTATTAAGAAAAGAGGAAATCAAATTGTCTCTATTTGCAGACGACATGATTGTATATTTAGAAGACTCCATTGTCTCAGCCCAAAATCTCCTTAAGCTGATAAGCAACTTCAGCAGTTTCATGTTACAAAATCAATGTGCAAAAATCACAAGCATTCCTATACACCAATAACAGACAAACAGAGAGATAAATCATGAGTGAATTTCCATTCACAATTGCTACAAAGAGAATAAAATACCTAGGAATACAAACAACAAGGGACATGAAGGACCTCTTCAAGAACTATACACAACTGTTCAAGGAAATAAGAGAGGACACAAACAGATGGAAAAACATTTCATGCTATGGTTAGCAACAATTAATACCGTGAATGTGGCCATACTGCCCAAAGTAATTTATAGATTCAATCCTATCCCTATAAAGCTACCATTGACTTTCTTCACAGAATTGGAAAAAAATACCTTAAATTTCATATGGAACCAAAAAAGAGCCTGCATAGCTAAGACAATCTTAACGAAAAAAAAAAGCTGGAAGCATTATGCTACCTGACTTCAAACTATACTACAAGACTATAGTAATCAAAATAGCATGGTACTGGTACCAAAACAGAGATATAGACAAATGGAATAGAACAGAGGCCTCAGAAATAATGCCACATATCTACAACCATCTACTCTCTGACAAACCTGACAAAAACAAGCAATGGGGAAAGGATTCCCTATTTAATATATGGTATTGGACAAACTGGCTAGCCATGTGCAGAAAGCTGAAACTGGATCCCTTCCTTACACCTTATACAAAAATTAACTCCAGATATATTAAAGATTTAAACATAAGACCTAACACCATAAAAATCCTAGAAGAAAACCTAGGCAATACCATTTAGGACATAGGCATGGGCAAGGACTTCATGACTAAAACACCAAAAGCAATGGCAACAAAAGCTAAAATAGACAAATGTGACCTAATTAAACTCCAGAGCTTCTGCACAGCAAAAGAAACTATCATTAGAGTGAAGAGCAGCCAACAGAATGAGAAAAAAATTTTTTGCAATCTACCAATCTGACAAAGGACTAGTATCCCGAATCTACAAAGAACTTAAATAAATTTACAAGAAAAAAACAAACAACCCCATCCAAAAGTGGGCAAAGGATATAAACAGACACTTATCAAAAGAAGACATTTTTGCAGCCAACAAACATATGAAAAAAAGCTCATCATCACTGGTCGTTAGAGAAATGCAAATCAAAACCACATTGAGATACCAGCTCATGCCAGTTAGAATGGCAGTCATTGTTCAACCATTGTGGAAACAGTGTAGTGATTCCTCAAGGATCTAGAAATAGAAATTCCATTTGACCCAGCAATCCTATTACTGGATATATACTCAAATGATTATAAATCACTCTATTATAAAGACACATGCACACATTTGTTTATTGTGGCACTGTTCACAATAGCAAAGACTTGGAACCAACCCAAATGCCCATCAATGATAGACTTGATAAAGAAAATGTGGCACATATACACTGTGGAATACTATGCAGCCATAAAAAAGGATGAATTCATGTCATTTGCAGGGACATGGATAAAGCCGGAAACCATCATTCTCAGCAAACTGACACAAGAAGAAAACCAAACACCACATGTTCTCACTTATAAGTGTGTGTTGAACAATGAGAACACATGGACACAGGGTGGGGAATATCACACACCAGGGCCTCTAGAGGGTAGGGTGACTAAGGGAGGGATAACGGGGTGGAGAGTTAAGGGAGGGATAGCATTAGGAGAAATACCTAATGTAGATGACGAGGTGAGGAATGCAGAAAACCACCATGGCACATGTATACCTATGTAACAAACCTGCACATTCTGCACATGCACGCCAGAACTTAAAGTGTAATCATAATAAAAAAGACAATGTAAAAGAACAAAATAAAATAAAATAATATAATATAATTAAAACATTTGTTCAGGGTATTCAAAGAATGAGAGTTCCAGAGGAAGATAACAGAAAAATAAAAGAGAATAAAAATAAAAGAAAAATGAAAATAAAATTTTACAAAAATGAAGAACAAAAATTTTTAGATTGACATCTCCCCCTTATTTTCCAGCACAGCTGAAGGAAAGGATCACACAAGGAAGAGACATCACCATGAAATTTCAGAACTCCAGGGGAAAATGTAACAGACCTTAAATTCTCCCTGATAGTAAAGAAAAATAGAAAAGAGAGGATTTGGGATGAGAATAGCTTCAGGCTTTCACAACACCACCACTAAAATTAGATATTGCTTTCAAAAAGCATGAGAAGTAATGATTTGCAATCTAGATTTTATCTCATTCAAAGTATTAATGAAAGATGAAAATTAAGAGTTTTTTTTCAGATTCATAGCCTTTCAAAAATTGTATGTTTCATGCGGTAAGAAGATTTACTCCACCAACGGGAGAAAATATACCGAAGAGATACATGAGATACATCCTATAATGTAATACGAAATATAGATACAACCTAAAAAAAAAGATAAAACCCTAAGGTTCTAGTGTTCTATTCAATTTAATGTTACCATAAAGGAGTAACAGACTGGGTAATTTATCAAGAAAAGAGATGCATTTACCTTGGGGTTCTGCAGGCTGGAAGACTGGATCTCTGCATCTGGTAAGGGCGGGTCTCGGTCTGCTTCCACTCATGACAGAAAGCCAAGGGGAGCTGGTGTGTACAGACGCCACTTGGCTAAAGAAGAGCAAGAGGGCAGAGGGGAGGAGCAGGCTCTTTCGAACAATCAGCTCTGTGGGAAGTAACAGAGTGATAACCCACTCACTACAGCAAAGACAGCATAGTAAGGAATCTGCCTCATGACTCAAACGCCTTCCATTAAACTCTACCTCAAACACTGGGGATCAAATTTCAACATGAGTTTTAAGAGAACAAAGATGCAAACCATAGTAGATAATGAAGAGAAATCCATAGACCACAGCAGTTCAGCAGACCTATGGAAAGCTGTCTTAAGGCTAACATGAGATCTATGCACATTTGGTGCATTCGAACATCGTAAGAGAAGATGTACGGTTCTGGCACTGAATTTATAGTTAATTAAATAATAGCTAACAACAATGACAACAACAAAAACAGACAAAAATCTAGCTAAATAAGTGTTGGCTTTCAGCAACAAAAAATACATTGTACAAGAAAGAAAATAACATTTTAATACACTTAATGTCCAACCTGTGAATAATATTAAAACAGTAAAGTAGCATAAACATTATTGATTCAACAAAAATGTGGCATAATAGGTTAAGGAAAGGGAAAATGGAGGTGAGAATACAAAACTACCAAGTTCTATAATAGAAAGTTAGAAAGTAAGAGTAGAACTACGATTCTGCTGAGAAACAAGATCAGAGATTTTATTTCATAGTAAACATATAATTAACTATGTGTTTGTATACGAAAAAGAATGTTGTAAGCTCAGAAGAGTTCTGCTAAAGTATAAATTTGAGAATGCTCAAGCTATAGGGAATAGTTGAGGCTTTGGTTATGGATGAAATAATTAGAATAATTACAAAGCATAGGGAGATATGAGGATAAAACTGACCATAGAAACCAGGTGTAGGGTGCCACATCGTGTAACACCCATCCACTCCCAATGGCATCCATGTCCTAGTCCTCAGAACCTGTGAATGTTACCTTGTAGCCAAATGATGTGATTCGATTTAGGATCTTGAAAGGGGGACTTCATTCATCCTGGATTATCAAGGTGGGCCCTAAATGCCATTTCACCCGTCCTATAAGAGACAGGCAGAGGAAGTACTGAGAGAGATGCACAGAGACAGAGCCAAGCAAGTGGCCACCACAAGCTGAGGAATGCTGACCCCTGTGGAAGTTTGAAGAGGCAAGAAATAGATTCTTCCATAGAACCTCCAGACAGACTGCAGCCCCGCCTATACCTTGAGTTTAGACTTCCAGTCTCCAGAACGCTGAGATATAAATTTTTCTGGTTTTTAGCCATCAAGTGTGAGGAAATGTGTTACAGTGGCCACAGGAAACTACATAATACACCAAGGAGCCCTTTTAAGAGCTTTGTTTTAAAGGTCAGGCCAAGAGGTAGAAAATGAGGCCTGGGAAGAGAGCTTGAATTGAGACCTTCAGGAGCTGTCGATGACCTTTATCTACACAGATGCTTTAGACTGACAGAGGAAAGTGAGTTGAGCTTGGATGTGAGGTGAAAATAGGAGACAGTGATGATAAATTACTGTTAATTTTTAAAGTCAGATGTAAAGAGGAGAGAAGTAGGATAAAAATTGGAGAGTGAGGAGATTTTCCACCCTATACACTGAAATCAGAATGAAACAATTGAAAAACTGTTCAATAATCCCATAATGGGAGAAATGTAGAGTGGGACGTGAGAGTGCAGATAGGAAAAACACTTAGATTTGAACCCTGGATCTGCCATCTGCCTGCATAAGGACTGTTTTTGCCACTTGACTCTAGCTCTGGAATCCTCTCTGCTCTCATCTGTATATTGAGGATAATAACAGCTTCCCACAGGGTCATTAAATTTACTAAATCAAATGCCCTCATCTGTATATTGAGGGTAACAATAGCTACCCACAGGGTCATGAAATTTACTAAATCAAATGATAGATCCAATGTCTTTGCCATGTTTCCCATTACATGGTGAATCCTTGTTATTGTAAGACTCATTTTTCTTGCATTGTTGTAATCATTTTCATTATTAGTAGTTTTATGTCTGAATAAGAATGCAGACATACTCTATAAAAGTACCCATTAACTACAAAAGACTCTGACCAAGGCACTGTTCATTATAAATAACATATTTCCTCTAGTTGGTAAAGATGTCTGATAACCCAGTGTAGGTAACTGACAGATTTAAGTGGAGAATTTCATTTTAATTTAGCCCTGGAAGTACATTAATTGTCTTCAGTAGAAATCTCAAAATAAAATGTGCTTTCTCTTCGAGGAAACAAAGAATAAAATGCATTTTTATTTTGCTGGAACTGGATACCTCTATTTCTTGATAAGCGTATGTGCCGTAAAGAACCAATGACATTCTGTAGAGCCAAACTTTGCCACAGCCCAGCTTTCTGTGATGGATATATGACTTCTCATTACATAACTTTTCTAAGTTATACACTTTCTTTTTTTCAGACCAGGTCTCACTCTGTCGGCCAGGCTGGAGTGCAGTGGTGCAATCACAGCTCACTGCAGCCTCCTCCTGCCAGGCTCAAGCTACTCTCCCACCTCAGCCTCCTGAGTATCTGGGACTACAGATAGGTACCACCACACCAGGAAAATTTTTGTATTTTTCATAGAGATGGAGTCTCCCTGTGTTTCCCAGGCTAGTCTGGAGCCCTAGGCTCAAGCGATCTGCCTGCCTTGGCCTCCTAAAGTGCTAGGATTACAGGCATGCCTCACTGTGCCCAGCCTAAGTCACACGTCTTTTTGTCTCAGGCAGGAGAAGCCAGAAAGCAGGACTGAAATATCTAAGTACCCGAAAGAGATTAATAAGAATAAATCAATTTATCTTATTGGTAACTCAACGTGCATTCAGAGGTAGATTTCAACCATAAACACCTATTAATGATCTTTTCTGAACTCCTTTGAACTTTTAGCCTGGAAAAAAGAGTTAGAGAAGGAATGACAAGGTGTTCAGATACCTAACGGGCTATCACATAGCAGATAGACTGCACATCTGCGCATAGGTCAAGGCAGCAGAACCACAAAGAACTGGAGGAAAGTTCTGCAAATGAGGAGAGAAATAACTTTCTGTGCTTTTGTGGATTTCTGGATAGACATAGGACGTGACAAGACCTCCCAATACTGGGGCACGTTTTGTCTTGTAACAGCCAGATTCTTTAAGCTGCCTTAGACACCCAACTCAATTAAGCAAAAATGTTAATTTGATAATGCATAGAATTATAGTGTACTCTGTGTACTCATGGAAAATCTAAATATTCATAGACTTCAAATGTAGCTGGATCCAGGGGCTCAAATATGCCTGGCCTCAAGAAGAGTGACACATTTCTAGACCACACAGACAAAGAGAGCTGTGGCTCTCTAAGGGCTGCTGTGCAAACCATGAGGATATCCCACAAACTACGGAGGAGAAGCTGCTTCAGACCTACCACTTAACTGAGCAGAGTCATCATCTGGGATGACTGTGGCAGACGTAAATATCTGAGTTCCACTCTCAGGCATTCAATTCAGTGGCCTTGGAATCCCACCGGAGAAGCTACACTTTTACCAACTATCCTTTCTTGTCTTATAGGACTGTCGGAGTGTTGAGTAATTTATGTGAGCCTACTCTTAATTGTTGTAGAAATGTTAATAATCATTCATCAAATCTACAGGAAATTTGCCAGAGTTAACTGTAAGTGAATTTGCCAAAATCATGGAAATAATTAGTGTGAAAGCCAGAAGCCTTCGGGCCAGAGTTGTTTTCACACATTGTGTTGTACTGTGTTCTCACATAACATGTATGTATATATGTGCATATGCAAATGTATGTGTGTGTGTGTGTGTGTACACGCATGTGTCTGTATATAAAATAAAACAATGGTAGGCTTAAGCCATAGCATGTCACTAATTCCATTTAATGTAAATGGTTTAAATGCACCAGTAAAATTAAAGTGATTGACAGACAGGATTTTAAAATGATCCTAATGAATGATGTTTATAGTAAACTCACTTTAAATATAATAATGGAGGCAGGTAAAAGTCAAAAGAATAGAAAAAAAATAATACAAGTATTAATCAAAAAATGCAAATGTGGCTACATTAATATCAGATGCTATAGACTTCAAAGGAAGGAAAATTACCAGAGACAGAAAGGTACATTATATAATGATAAAAGCATCAATCTATTGAAAAGACAGTGATCCTAAATGTGTATGCATCAAACAACAAAGCTGCAAAATATATGAACCAAAAAATGATAGAATTAAAAGGAGAAAAAAAATCCACAATAATAGCTGCAATCTTCAACAGTCCTCTCTAAGCAATTGATGGAACAGCTAGACTGAAAACCAACAGAGATACAGAAGAGTTAACAACATCATCAAACAACCAGGTTACACAGGGAGAAACCTAATATTTACTAAGGATTTAGCTTAACCTAAGGTCCAGAACATTCTTTTTGGACTTAGTCACCAGTTGAAATGGCTAAGCCAGAAGAATATGTGGCTGGAGAACAAGTTCTAAGTTTAGAATATTTTTCTTAGGCCAGTCTCGTTGTCCTAACTTGGGTTATGTACTTAGTCACAGATCTTCACTCCAAACAATAGAGGCCTACTCTGGGTGATTTAAGTAGAGGAATTTATTAGAAGGCATTGGGTGAGCAAGAGAATTAGGCTCTGGGTAAGCCTGGTTCTTACTCTGTTGAATACTTACCCAATGGTCATCATGCCAAAATTCCAATGCTGAAACTAGACAGCTGAGGAAACAGAAGTTCCCACCACCAAGCTGCAAGTGTACTCTTCACAGCACCACAGTTGAATTTAGAATGCAATTTTGCTAAAACTGCCCAAAACAGAACTGTTCATGGTCCCAGAATCTTGAGTCCCACACCAATACACAACTGTCCTTTATGGGGGCATCTTGTGCCCAGGACCTGAATCCAGGCCAATGCCCCTGTCTCAAGGGGTTTTGGAGAAGGAGGACTGGCCTGGCATTTTCTGTTCCATTACTAGCAGGGTCAGCTCTGCTTCTCATCAAGATGCATAAAGTGGCAAACTCACAAACATGGGAAACCTTCAGGTACAGGCGGCAAAGTAGAGCAATGAATGCCCATCTCAGGCCCTCTTTTTTCCTTACATCTTAAAGGTGACTTTTTTCTAGGAGGATTTCAATTCTTCTTGAAAGTAGACAGCCTGAGTCTCAACATAGACCACTGCCTTATTTTTGCAATTGCAAAGATAAGAGACCCATTTCTACTATTTCCAAAAGCCATTTGAATATGACTCAAAAATGCTTACATGAAGCAAATAAATAAGCAGCATGTTGTTGGTTTGCTTTATTTCACATTCTTTACTAAGAGGATATTTATTTGATGTGGTTTGTGAACATATTCAATTCAGTAATTATGACTTAATAGATATGTTTGATCACAAAAAAGAAAGAGAAACTTTGAATTATTATTTAACATAGAGATTGACTAGTCGGCAAAGTGTCTGGGCTCCTGTGTTAAAATATCACGTCCACTTCAAGTTATTCACTGAATAAATAAATGTATCTTTGTAATTATGGAAAATTCAAAGGTCATTAACCGCAGGACAAGGTGAAGAATCATTCCTTACTAAGGGGTTGACAACAGGTTAATCAGTTCTGATGAGATATGCTGTCTAGTGTCTTGGAATTTCAGACTCAGTGTCCATTCTGCTTTCAAGTAATTACCGTAGCTACAAGAGAAGTGAATGTATATTACTCTTTCTCTCCCCACGATGGATACCAGTGACCTGAGGAGGTATCTGGACTTAGCTTTACTGCAGAATTTGAGAGGAGGCACATCAACGTCTCACCAGTTCTTTTGTGAAAACGCCTCTCTGGCTTTCCCTAAAAAGATGGGGTGGGATATGGGCCCCCTGGCATAGGCATGCTCAAAATTCCCAGGGCCATTTGTCAGCTCACCATTCCCACCTTCCTCTAGTGAATATCAGGAAGAACAGTGTCTTGTCTCACATTTTTGCCCCATGGAAAGAAAGGTGTGCATGAGAGGTGAGGGACATGTGGGTGTCGGAGCTGGAGGCCTGGGGCGGAAAGGATGTATTTTCCTGCCCCTCTCAGTGTGTTAAGAGGTCATTCATTCTTGACTGTAAAAACTAGAGCATGGATTTACTAATCTGCTATTTCATCACCTCAAAGTATCTCAAGGTATTTTTAATAGCATGACTTTTAACTATGTTGTTTCCCAAAATAAAAATATAATTCATTTTAAAGAAGATACATACTCAAATGATTATCTGAAGGGAAAGGTGTTCATTCCAGGACAATGGAATAATGGAAGTCAGCATAACTCTTTGCTACCAAGAAGAGCTTTGAACTCCAAAACATGTGGATGAACTGTGATATAAAAAGCTCTATAAGAGTGGAAGAGAAATCAGAGAGAGGGAAAAAAAAGAAATCAGAGTTGCGAAGCACCTGCCTTAGGCACACAGAGCAATTGATTGTTTTCACCCTCACTATAACTCTAAGAAATAAGCATTTTTGAAGCAAGTGGAGAGAAGCTATGACCAGGATGTATCTATCATCTATCTAGCTGTCAGGTTGGTGCAAAAGTAATCACAGTTTTTGCCATTACTTACCATGACAGTTATATCTATCCAGCTAACTAGGTGTGGGCGTGGGACACAGTGACTGATTTAGTATATGATCATTGATAATATGTATATATATACATACATATATGTGTGTGTGTGTGTGCACGTACGTATGTGTGTGTGTATGTATATATTTGAGTCTCACTCTGTCCCCCAGGCTGGAGTGCAATGGCATGATCTTGACTTACTGCAACCCCTGCCTCCCAGGGTTCAAGTGATTCTTTTGCCTCAGCCTCCTGAGTAGGTAGGATTACAGGCACATGCCACCATACCCAGCTAATTTTTGTATTTTTGGTAAAAAAGGGGTTCCACCATGTTGGTCAGGCTGATCTCCAACACTTGACTTCTTAATCCATCCACCTTGGCCTCCCAAACTGCTGGGATTACAGGCATGAGCCACCACGCCCAGCCACAGAAATATTATAAAAGCATATACACATATGTAATTGAATATGATAAAATATAAGTACTCAAAAATGTTGAATCTGACAACTGTCATCCACTCTGTAGTTCCATAGAGTCCTGTGCTGACACTCATGCTGGTCAGGACTAAGCATTCAATTTTCCCTGCCTGGAGGTCCTTCTGTGGGGACACTTAGGCAGTCTGGCTGTACCCGTGAGAAGGAGCATGGGGAAACTACCTGAGGCACACTCATTGCATTAGACCCTTGTCTTCATAACTGGCATGAAAAAAATGCAAATCACAGCCATCTTGGAAACGATCCAAAACAGCTTATGGCTTAAATATTGAAAAAACCTCATTATAAAAATATCAGGTTTGGACATTTTCACGACATAAACACAAAAGGGGTCTTTTCATGTATAAGGTTTGGTTCAAAGGAAATATTCTCTTGGAAGCCCCTTTGTTATTTCTTTGCTAATAAAATCCCATGCATACCTTCTGGGACAATTTGAACCCATCCTCTGTGAAACATTTTCCTTCTTTTTCTTTTTTTTTTTTTTTTTTGAGTTGGGGTCTCACTCTCCCTCTTGCCCAGGTTGGAGTACAGTGATGTGATCAGAGCTCACTGCAGCCTTGATCTCCTGGGTTCAAGAGATCCTCCTGCCTCAACCTCCTGAGTTGCTGGAACTACAGGCATGAGCCACTAAACCTGGCCTGTGAAACTTTTTCTTACCAATTCTATAAACACTCCCAGTCCCCACCCAAGCCCGAAGGGAGAACTATTTCCTTTGGCAGCCATGTCATATAGTGAAAATCGCATATCATCTGGCCTCAGAGAGCTTGGGTTCAAGTCCCTCCCTTTTTCCCTTCTTAAGAGCCATTTGACTGCATAATTTAATTTTGGGGTTCTCAGTAGCTTCACAATGAAAAGGGAGTAATAGATGATAGATGTGAAAATTTATCTATAATAATTTGCCATGAAAATGTAAGGGGGTAATAACTTCCTAAACCCTCGTGTCATTTATTACGTAGTCTTCTGGAAGATTGGAAGCTATATCATCAAAACACCTAGTGTTAATTCCCATCTCGGCCACTATTTGATATGCATATTTGAGAAAAAAATTCACTTAATCTTAATGAGCCTCCATTTCCCACTTGAAAAGTAGAATTTTTGTGAGCCTAATTTATCTAATTAGATAGTGTACATAAAGCACTTAGAAGAAGACCTGGAACATAACAGGGGTATAACAATAGTGGCTGTGATTTTCCTAATATAATATCACAAATAGATATGCTACAATAAGCTTCATCACATATTTCTTTGTATTCATAATGGTAACTCTCCGCAACAAGAACTTTTATCTTCAATTCCAGGACTACGTTCAGGTTACATCATCATCACCTATCTGTATGTGATCCTCAGCCTCTCTAACTCTGAAATGAATGAATGGTGGCCCCATACAGCACCTAACACCCCAGGAGGAAGTAAATTCCCTGTGATTTCATCTCGGTGCTGTGACCACTTGGCATATGGCATCCCACGTGCAGCCCCCACGTCCCTGAGGCAGTTTATTACCAAACACTATGTGGAATACCAACTTCAGGACAACTAGGAGAGTGTGGTGTCAATGAGCTGTTCCACTCGCTGACAGTCCATTCTCAGGTTTTCCCTCTTCCTGTAACTGTTTATTCCATTTCAAAGAGTCTACAGACTTCAGTGGTTTCCGCTATAATCCTTGTAACAATCTTGCAAGGTCAGCCTATCAGTATTTACATCTTACGAGTGAGAGAGATAGAGGAGCAATTAAATAAATTGCCAACAGCACAAAGCTGGTAAAACCCCAATATATCAAATCACACAAAAAAAAGTGCCAGTTCGCACCTTACTGCTGTACAAACTTATGTTGGTAGCATCTGGAATCTTGTGTTGATCAGAAGCCTTGATTGACAGTTATATAGTTATTGATGAATAAAACATGAGATAATAAAAGTGTTGTTACTCTAAGATATGGTTGAATAGAAAAAATATTTCAAATAGGAAACCGTTGGGGAAAATGTAGACAGGTCTTGCTGGTGGAAGGTTCAGAGGACTCTCATTAGATTGATACTGGCTTGTGTTTGTCCACCACACAATCAGGTAAGAATAAAAGGAATCCAAATTGGGAAACCTTTGGGTTAAATCTGGTAGTTGAAACTTAACATGCTAAGCATATTGTAAGGACTGGAACACCAAATCTCCTTGCAATCTCTTTCAAGCAACCTTATAAGGCTACATTGGCACAACCTCCGTGATGGGCTTATTTGGTTCTCTGTCAAGAACTACTGATACAGCCGGGGGCTACTGAGACTGGTTTGTTCTCCATTCTATGCCCTTACTCTAACTCTTCAACCATAAATGTCAGGAGGACTCGAATTTTAAAAATTAAACTTAGAAATTGCGTGAAAACAGATTTCATTATTAGGTAATGATGCTGCCGTAGTCTTTTTATTTCTTATAAATATGTTTGGGGCAGAATAAATTAACATTTTAATTATTGTTTTCTTTCTATTCAAATAGATTTTAATAGTCTCTGCCCTCCCTGGAATTCAATCAATTGTGAGCTATTCACTCTGAATTACTTTTTGGTTAAATATTCTCAGAGCAGGTCTTTCAGAGTTTTTGGAGAAAGGATTGCACAATTTCTGGAAAAAAGTATTTGAATTATAGTTTATGACAACAATCTTGATAATACAACTTTGCTGTGTATTGTTATAATTGAGGGAGAACATACAAAATTAAAGGGTAAAGAATTCATAATTCTCACACAATTCTGAAAAACCAATTGAGACAAAAGAAAGAGCATGCTTTCCGATAAGTGGTGTAACGTTTTAGTCTTACATCTTGAAACCTTTAAGATTTGGAGAAATTTGTCATTAATTTTGTGCCAAAAATGATGTCAAAATTCTGGCACCCTGCCATCCAGGGCTACCTGGTGATCGCGTTGGCTCTCAAGGACAAGACAAGGACAACATGTTCCTGGTCACCAAGCCCCAGGACAAAAATGAAGACAATTGATGATGGTCATGCTGGGACCAGAAGCTGCGGTGCCATGTGGAAGCAGGCTGCTCACCCGTTTCTCTTGTAGTAAACAGCCAACAGCATAAACCCCACCTGTGGCTAATTATAACTTCAGCAGTTGCATGCAGGCCTGAGGTGTTCATCTCCTAATCTGTGCTTTAGAAAATGCTAACCAAATGTACTGTTTTTGTCTCGGTGCTTCTTCGAAGAAAAATAACAACAAAAAGATAAGAAGGAAGGAGGAAGAAAAAGAAGGAAGAAAGGAAACAAGAGCTCTATTTTATTACCAAGGAAACACAAAACCTGTCCCTTTGTCCATTGCTGTATCTGTGTGGGGGTTTATGAGTATGGGTGTTTGAGGAAAGTGAAATTCCTGTGTGACTCTGTGTTCCTAGATACTACCTAGTATGAAGTAAATTCGAGAAAACCTTTTTACTTCTGCAATACCCTATTTGCCTCTCCACCCTCCTATGTTTTTACATATGTTGGCACCATTTTTCCTTATGGTTGTCAATGTCATATTGCAATAAGAGGAGAAAACAGGACAAAAGCAGGGTATTTGGAAGTGGCATGTGGAATGCTAGCTTTTCTCTTACCAACAGGATAACCTCAGGTACATTCGTTTCTCTAAGCTTTGGAGAATAGAATAAATCATTGCAAAATAAACAAAACTAAAGTTTTTTTTTTAATTGACAAACCCTTGGTGATGTTACCCAAGGGAAAGAAAGACAGATCCAAATAAAATCAGAAATAAAAGAGGAGACATTACAACAGATACTTTAGAAATAAAAAGATGCATAAAGGGCTGTGATAAACAATTGCATGTTAGCAAATTGACACCTAAGAAGGAATTGACACATTTCTTAAAACAAACAACTTACTAAGACTGAATGAAAAAGAATTAAAAAAAAAAGAAACAAAACCTGAACAGACCAGTAACAGGGTAATTGAAGTAGTAATCAAAAACCTCGTTACAAAGAAAGCCCATGATTTGATGGCTTGCTTCTGAATTCTAGCAAACATTCAAAGAAAATATTAATACTAATCTTTCTGAAACTTCTCCATAAAATAGAAGTAGACGGAATGCTTCCAAACTCATGTTATGAGGCCAGCATCACCTTGATGCAAAAGATACACAAAGACACCAGAATAAAAAAAAAAAAAACCCACAGGCTAATATCTCCAATGAACATAGATGCAAAAATGCTTCATAAAATGCTTGCAAAGTAATTTCAACAACTCATGGAAAAGATGAGACACTGTGACCAAGGGAGATTTATTCATGGGGTGCAATATTGCTTGACATACCCAATCAATCAGTGTGATACACCACATTAAAAGAGTGAAATATAAGAATCACATGATTACAATACATGCAAAATATAATTATTTGACAAAGTTCAACACCATTGATAATAAAAATATAGAAGAAAATTGTTTCCCCACGATATGGGCCATTTATGAAAAGCCCACAACTAACACCATAATCAACAGGGAACAACTGAAAGCTTTTTCCTCTAAGATGGTACAAGACAGGAATATCCCCTCTTGTTGCTTCTTTTCAACATAGTGCTAAAAGTAGTAGCCAGATAAATTAGGCAATAAAATAGATAAAAACCATACAAAGAAAGCAAAATTATCTGTTTACAGATGATAGGATCTTATATGTAAAATACCCTAAAGGCTCTACAAAAAAAAAAAAAAACTTACAACTAATAAACAAATTCAGTAGTTGCAGAATAGAAAAAAATCAAAATATTCAGAAGTTCATGATGGGGTTTATATACATTGAACTGTTGGTTAAGGTGTTGTTCTATGTAACAGTAGAATAAATTGAAACTCTCTTTTTAGGTAGAGTTGCAGCTTCTAGAATAAGGAACAAAATGGTAAGTGCCGAGTATACCCCATTCTGAAAGTGAGTTTGTTCAACTCTCAGGCAAACTGACTCTTTGTTTGAGCTAGTTCTTTTGTAAATATGCTACCTCATAAAAGGGCTCTTCTTCCTTCAAACACTTAAGATGCATGTGACTGTCTATTGTGTGCACCTCAGACTATCAGCTCTGCAGCGGTAATATACTTGGTTAAACATTGTATATTGATTATCTGCAATTTTGACTACCTTATGTGATGAGTATATTTTACCATTTTTACGGTTAAAGCAACTATACTTATAACTGGCTCATAGGATGTAGAACTGGGTTCAGCTAATTTCAAAATGTATGGTGGATATACAGTTCTGTTTTACCTTCTTTCCAAATGGCCACACAATTTGGGACATCAATTTCTCCGTCCTCTTTTTCTTCGTGTTTTTCTAGCTTTCTTTTTAACCTAGGGCTCATCCTCCAGCTGTACCCAGCCTGAATGAGGACGTCCTGTTGTTTATTCCAATAGTTTTCTAGGATCTACCTCCAACAGCATTATAAAAAGAGAATGTGTCTCCGGAGAAGGAGGGCATCATTGCCACCTTTCAGTGCTAACTGCCAAGCTGTGTCTGTAGACCTGAATATGTGGAGGTATGGCCAGATACATTTTTTCTTTTACTTTTTATTACAGAATATAATTTTCCTCTTTCTGCTAAAATCTTTTAACCAATCTGCTGTAGATTTCTATGCTCCAATAGCAATAAGTGTGTAGTAAAAACAGAACATGTTAGTTGGCATTAATGCGTGGTTGTTGTATGATACAAAATCTGAAGTACTTCATATGAAGATTAGATCTAATAGTACAACCACCATAGATGAGAGTTATCATTTCCATTTTACAGATGAGAAAACTGTGGTCTAAAGTAAGATAAGCAATAGATCCAAGGTCACACAGCCAAACTAGAACTAGGGTAGGTCTGATCCCAGTATTCACAACCCTAATCTCTACCATCTTGTACCTCTCATGAATCATAAGGCGTATCAGATCTTTTTGCCACAGAATTGAGGCAAGTGCATATCACTCAATGTGGGAAGTCACAGAGAATAGGAACAACTGGGTGGTAGGGAAGGCACGAAATGCAAAGATTCAGCTTTAGGAGGCAACATCCATTTGCCCCCAGCACCCAAGCCAGGCCCTGAAGTGCAGGTGCACCCAGGAAGCCGTTGTCAGATAATGAGTTCAGCCTAGACCCGTCATGCAGAGTTTGGTTCTATCCTTCCAGTCGTGTTCCTTGATGCTTCTGCTGCTTTTGGACTCCCCAGGCTGCATGAGAAATTCTGTGTCCAGGGCCCAGAGGTCTGTGAATTAATCCTGCACCTGCATGAACAATCCATATTTTCCTTATCCCTGTCATATTTGGCAGCGTGCATAGGAACAAGCCTTCAGATAGCGACTCGTAGCATTGTCATGTCAGACTGAAGACGCTTCTGGGGTCTTTTCTCTGAACACAACTCCTTTTGAGCAGCAACGACAAAAGCTCCATACCCTAAATCATAAAGGAAGCTCCAGGGAGTGGGAACAAAAATAATGCTTTAATACAAGCGTCCTTTGCAAGAGCTTGCAGCTTGGGTATTCTCAGAACAGCAGGAGAAGGAATATATGAATATAAAGGAGTGCCCCTGCAGCCTTTGAAAAGTGTAGCTCGAAGAGTTAATGAGCTGGTGTCTGACTGCCAGGGGCCCAGTGTGTTAATTACTCACTGCGCCCACCCCTACCCAAAGTCCTCATGCAGTCACTGATGCTACGGTTCAAGACAGGTGCTCAGCTTCACAGTCACCTTCTCAGTGTTGCCAGCCTTGTCCATGAAAAAAAAAACCTCCCTACCTCCAATACCAGGACAGCTTGAAAGGCCCCTTTGTTCCTACGGGCTGCCTTTCTGGGACAAAGTAGCCGGCTGGCCGTTTGGTATTCTCGATGGTGGCCCAGGCTTGCAAGCTTTTACGCGCCTAGGGAGAAATGTGGTGTGCTGCTGGGTGCTGGAGCAAATCACTTCATGAATATCTTTATACCAGGGCTTGTTTATGCCTGTTAGGCTCCTGCAGCTCGGCAGGGTCTCTACTGCTCCTAGAAGTTGTGGATTGAAAATTCTGCTGAGTGAAAACACAGGCTGCAACTCCAGGTCCCAAGATACTCTCCAGTGACATGATTCTTCTTCCTCTCACCACTATAGAATCGGCAAATGGAAGCCAAGTGCAGAATAGCAGCGAGCAGGAACAGGTCTTCCAATGGATCTATTTTCCCCCAGTGTTTAATCAACTCAAGCTTCTTAATCTGGGTCAGTGCAAATCTATTGTAGGGTTGTAATCAAACTTACATATTTCATCATAGGCTATAATCAAATGTGTCTATTTCAGCTTCCTCTTGAATAAATCTATAGTGATTTTGCCTCTTCATGAGATAGGGAGGGAATATGTTAACTACTCACGTCTAGCACATTCATTCACAAATGCATTCAATCAACAAAAACATATTGAGAAACTACTGTGTTTAAGACACCGTTCCAGGCTTTGGTGATACATCACTGAGCCAGACAATCAAAGCAGTGCCTCATGGAAATTGTATTCTGACAATGGGAGGCAAGGAGGAGATGGACAGAGTAATATACATAATATTTAAAAGTCAATTATATGGCATAGTAAAAAATAAAAAAAGTAGGAAGTGCTGTGGTTTAGAAAAAGAAGGTAAGGGGCTCACACCTGTAATCCCAACCCTTTGGGAGGCTGAGGTGGACAGATTGCTTGAGACCAGGAGCTTGAGAACTGCCTGGCCAACAGGGCAAAATCTCATGGTATTATTCCATTCTCATGCTGCTAATAAAGACGTATCTGAGACTGGGTAATTTATAAAAGAAGGAGGTTTAATTGACTCACAGTTCAGCATGGCTGGGGAGGCCTCACAAAACTTACATAGCTCAGCATGGCTAGGGAGACCTCAGGAAACGCAATCATAGCAGAGGGGAAAACACATTTAACATTTCATCATTAAGTATAATGTTAGCTTTAGATTTGTGGTAGATGCCCTTTATTAGGTGGAGGAAGTTCTCAGTAGGCTGAAAAGCTTTATCACGAATGGCAGTAGAATTATTTTCACATACCTTTTCTGCATTTATTAAAATGATAATATTTTGATTTTTTCAATTGAAGTAGTAAACTGTAATTATTGATTTTTGAATGTTTTACCTATCTTGCATTTGTGGGATAAACTCCACTTACCTGTTTGCTAATATTTAATTAAGAATTTTTTCTTTCTTTTTTTTTTAAGGATTTTCTCATGTATGTTTTTAGTATATATTGTCATTAAATGTCTTTTCTTGAAAGGTTTTTTCAAAATGTTTACGTTGGTACACAGGCTTTATAAAGTGAACTGGAGTGATTTCTCTATTCCTCTTTATTTCCTGAAAGACATTGTGAAAGACTGGAATTCTTTCTACTTTAAATTCTTTCTTAATTTTTATGAGTACATAGTAGGTATCTAAATTTGTGGGGTTCCTGAGATATTTTGATACAGGCATATAATGCATAACCAGAATAAATGAGATATCCATTCCTTCAAACATTTATCATTTATTTATGTTACAAGCATTCCAAATATATTCTTTTAGTTATTTTTGAATGTACAATGAATTATTGTTGACTGATTTAATCAGATTATTAGATTTTTCTCTTATTGAGTTGTTTAAGCTTTTATATATTCTGATTATTAATCCCTTGCCAGATGGATAGTTTGCAAATACTTTCTCCCACTTGGTGGGTTGTTTCTTCACTTTGTTAATAGTTTCCTTTGCTGTGAAGAAGATTTTTAACTTGATGTAATCCATCAAGTTAAAAATGATGGATTGGTTTTGTCCATTTTTGCTTTGGTGGTCATTTAGAGGGTATTATTCAAGAAATCTTTGTCCAGAATAATGTCCTGGAGAGATTCGCCAGTGTTTTGTTTTAGTAGTTTTATAGTCTTAGACTTAAGTCTTTAATTCATTTTGATTTGATTTTTGTATGTGGCAAGAGATATGAGTCTAATTTCACTGTTCTGCATACGGACACCCAGATTTCCCAACACCATTTATTAAAGAGAATATCTCTTCCCCCGTGTGTATTCCTGAAATCTTTGTCAAAAATGAGTGCACTGTGGACGTACGAATTTAATTCTGGATTCTCCATCATGTTCCATTGGTCTATATGTCCATTTTTATGCCAGTATGATGCTGTTTAGATTACTATATAACTCCACAGTATAATTTGAAGTCAAGTAATGTGATTTCTCTAGTTTTTTTCTTTTTGCTCAGGATAGCTTTGACCTTTATGGTCTTTTTTATGGTTCCATGTAAAATTAAGGATTCTTTTCTTATTTTTATGAAGAATTTCATTGGTATTTTGAGAGAGGTTGTGTTAAATCTCAAGAATGCTTTAAGTAGTATGGGCATTTTAACAATATTGTTTCTTTCAATCCAAGAGCATGAAAGTCTTTCCATTTTGTTGTATCCTCTTCAATTTCTTGCATCAATATTTTATCATTTTCATCATAGAGGTCTTTCACTTCTGACCAAGTTTATTCACAGGTATTTTATTTTATTTGTAGCTTCTGTAAATGGGATTGCTTTCTTGATTTCTTTTTCAGATTGTTTGCTGCTGGCATATAGAAATACTGATGATTTTTTTGTATATTGATTATGTATCCTGCAACTTTACTGACTTTATCAATTGTAATAGCTTTTTGGTGGAGTCTTTATGATTTTTTTTCAAACGTAAAATCATATCATTTCATCTTACATTTGAAAAACAAAGATTCCACCAAAAGGAGAATTTGACTTCTTCTTTTTCAATGTGGGTACCATTTATTTCTTTCTCTTCTCTGATTGTTTAGCTAGGACTTCCAGTACCACAGTGAATAACAGTGGTGACAGTGGGCATCCTTGCCCTGTTGCAGAACTTAGAGAAAAAGATTTCAGGTCCTTCTCTTTCATTATGGTAACAGTTGTGGTTTGTCATATATGGCTTTTATTGTTTTGAGGTATGTGCCTTCTATGCCCAGTCTTTTGAGGGTTTTTATCACAAAGGATGTTGAATTTTATAAAATGCTTTTGCAGCACCAGTGGAAACGATCATATATGTTCTTAGTCCTTTATTCTGTTTATATGATGTATCATATTGATTGATATGCATATGTTGAACCATCTCTGCATCCCTGGGATAAATCCCACTTGGTGATGATACATAATCTTCTTAATGTGTTTTTGAATTCGATGTTTTAGTATTTTCTTTAGGATTTTTTGACATCAGTGTTCACCAGGGCTATTGCACTGTAGTTTTCTATTTTTTGATGTACCCTTCTCTGGTTTTAGTATCAGGATAATACTAGCCTTGGCTGGGCACGGTGGCTAATGCCTGTAATCCCAACACTTTGGGAGGCCGAGGTGGGCAGATGACCTGAGGTAGAGAGTTCAAGACCAGCCTGACCAACATTAGGAAACCCCATCTCTACTGAAAATCCAAAATTAGCCATCCATGGCAGCACATTCCTGTAATAATCCTAGCTACTTGGGAAACTGAGGCAGGAGAATTGTTTGAATCCAAGAGGCAGAGGTTGTAGTGAGTCAAGATTGTGCCATTACACTCCAGCCTGTGCAACAAGAATGAAACTGTGTCACCAAAAAAAAAAAAAAAGCCTCATAGAATGAGTTTGGAGGTATTGTCTCCTATTCTATTTTTCATACTAATTCCAGTAGGATTGGTATTAGTCCTTCTTTAAATCTTTGGAAAAATTCAAAAGTGAAGTTATCGGTTTCCAGGCTTTTCATTGCTAGAAAACTCTTTATTACAGCTTTTTAAATCTTATTAATTGTTACTGGTCTGTTCAAGTTTTGGATTTCTTCACATATTAATCTTGGAGGGTTGTGTGTGTCTAGGAATGTATCCATTTCCTCTAGATTTTACAATTAATTGGCATATAGTTGCTCATACTAGTTTCCAAGTGATCTTTTGAATTTTTGCAATATCAGTTGTAATGTCATCTTTGATGTCTCTGATTTTATTTATTTAGGTCTTCTGTCTGTTTTTCTTAGTCTGACTAAAAGTTTGTCATTTTGTTTGTCTTTCAAAAAATCAATTTTTATTTTGTTAATCTTTTGTATGTTTTTAGCTTCAATTTCATTTATTTATGTTCTGATTATTATCACTTCTAATTTTAGGTTTGGTTTGCTCTTGCTTTTCTAGTTCTTTAACATTCATCATTAGGGTTATTTATTTGAAGTTTTTCTGCTTTTTTAATGTAGCTATTTATTGCTGTAAACTTTCCTGTTAGCACTGCTTTTGCTGTATCCCATAAGTTTTGGTATGTTGTGTTTCCATTTTCATTTGTTTCATGAATTTTTAAATTTTCTTCTTAAATGTTTTATTGACTCACTGGTCATTCAGGAGTGTATTGTTTAATTTCCATTTGTTTTTACATTTTCCAAAGTCCCTCTTGTTATTGATTTGTAGTTTTATCCTATTGTGGTCAGAGAAGATACTTGATATCATTTCATTTTTTAAAAATTAAGACTTGTTTTGTCTCTAACATGTGGTCTGTCCCCACTAATGATCCATATGCTGAGAAGAATGTGTATTCTGCAGACCATTGGACAAAATGTTCTATAGATATCGATTAGGCCCATTTGGTCTTTGGTACAGATTAGATCCAATGTTTCTTTGTTGATTTTCTGTCTGGATAATATGTCTAATGCTGAAAGTTGAGTGTTGAACTCTCCCACTATTTGTGTATTGGGAGTCTATTTTTCTCTTTAGCTCTAATAATATTTGCTTTAGACATGTGGGTGCTCCAGTGTTGTGTGCATATATATTTAAAATTGTTATATCCTCTTGCTAAATTTACCTCTTCATCATTCCATAATGACCTTCTGTGTCTCCTTTTATAGTTTTTTTGTCTTGAAATCTATTATGTCTAAATATGGTGACTCCTCCTTTTTTTTCTTTCTATTTGCTTGAAATGCATTTTAATCCCTTTATTTTCAGCCTATGTGTGTCTTTTTAGGTGAAATATGTTTCTTGTAGGCAACATATAATTGGGTCTTTTTAAAAAATTCATTTAGATACTGTATGTCTTTCAATTAAACAATTTAGTGTATTTACATTTGGTGATATTATTGATGAAAAAACACTCCTGCCATTTTGTTATTTGTCTTCTTTTCTTCTCTTTCTTCCTTCTTTCCTTTCCTTCTTGTCTTCCTTCTAGTGAAAGTGGTTTTCTATAGTCATATGTTTTAATTTTGAGGTTGCATAACCTCAAATTACCAAAGTTGCAACAGATACACAAAAAAATTAAAAAGCAGTCTCTGCAGCTATCACAAATCTACATAAATGACATTGACTCTATTTCATTGCACATTTTTCACATGTTCATATCTGTGAAATCCAGAGGCACCTTATAATGCATACCAATTTATGATTATACTCCTCAGTCATTTATTTGGCCTTACTAATTCATAAAATTGTAGCATTTCTAAGGAAATAGTTCAATGGCATATTGTAGTATGGCATATTTTTTATGCCTAGTGCCTAGTGTAGTGTGTGGTAAATTGTAGTGTGTCAGTGAATGTGAAAGAGAGTTTCAATATTGTTAAGTGCATATTCATAGCTAAGTTTTGGTGTCTTATAAGTTTGAATTGTCCAAAGAAAGTATGTTCCATGGGAAAGGGAAGGAGTGGAGCTGAGTTAATGAATGATTAAAACAAGCTGTCCAAGGGGGCCTGCAAGAGAAAGCCAGTTGACTAACATATGTGCTGGGTAGCCATGCCCAGAGAGAGCAAACTTTTCACAGGTGAAACACCCTTCAGGTTTCAGGTCGTTTTTGGGACTTGCTAGTGAATAGCCACAAAGGTAACATTTACCCTGTTACTCAGGTTAAGTTCATCATTAAATTTCCTATTTTCTTTCTCCCAGCGTCTCCTGGGTTTTGTTTAATGTTAGAGACAGATGGTGCTGAGACATTTCAGGTGTTAGTTGATGACATTTTGGTTTTCCTAGGTTTTTTCAAGTAGATTAAATCCAGGAGAAAATCACTTGTGTTTCCCAGCGTCATAGTCTAGGTCGCTCCCTAATGCCTGAACCAAATACTTGATCCTTCAACCATACTCACACTTCCTGCTCTGCCCACAAGTTCTCCCTTCGAACACTAGGCACCATCTGTTAAATTGATGTGAGGAGGAAATGAGAAACAGTTATATGAATGTTGCAACTGATTAGTTATCAAGTGATATCTAATTAGCTCATCTCTGATTATCATAAAATTAAAGATATCTATCATATCCCTAGCTCAACACCAGCACAGAATAGTTCTCTTTGTCAGAAATCAGGAAGGACAATACATCATCACACGGTGCCTAAGAAGCAAGTCAGCCTCACAGCTCAGCAGGTTTTTCTTCAGTTCTTCTTCACTGGTGACCGACTGATGGTGACCAATTGCCTGAGGCATCCACTCTCTAAAGCATTGCATAAAACCTTTTCTCACATTTGCTCTGAAGCAGGAAGGGAAATGAGTAAGGACCATGTCTTCTTTGTTGTTTTTCTATCATCCTGGCTTCAGCTTTTTGTATCTTGCTGAATAGAGAGATGGTGTGAAGCCAGCTGTTCCCCCTTCCTTGGCTCCTGGGAGAGGCTCTCAAACCCTCTGTCTGCAAAAGCAGGGTGTCAAGAGGACAATGGAGGGTAAAGATGGGAAAAGAGAGACTCACTCTTCCTTTCTTCTTTGCATGCTTCTCAAAACTAAGAAAGGTTCTGGGGAGAGAGAGACCTGCAAGTAAGCTCACAAGAAATGGCTGCAGTGATGAAAGGAATAGCTAAACTGCTGTTGAGCAACACGGTTGGCAAGCAGTGGCTATTTTATATATAATGTACAACATTGTATGATATTATATATAACATGCATCTTCTATATGATAATTATTTTTTAAATGAAGAAACTGAGGCTGAGAGAAGTCACATACCTTGACCAATCTGTAACTAATATGCTGGGAAGCAACTCCCAGACCCTGGTCTCTGCCCCCAGAAGCCAAATTGTGCCCTTAACAATCCATAATACTAGTTTGCCAAAGGATATCTTACATATCTTCTGAACCTCAGTGTCTTCATCTGCAAAACAAAGATGGAAATCCCTACTTCAAAGGATTTTTGTGAGAATAATATAAGTAAACGTGTCTAAAAGTCCTGATTTTAATACATGACCCATGGGTGCTCAGTTCCTTTTTAATTTAACCTGAATTTCTATAGCTATCATGCTTTGATTTATGTAGCATATCTTTAAATGCCAACAATATCAGACACCAAGAATTCCATGATAAATAATATAGCCAGGAATCTTTCCTCAATAGCCCCTGGTCTAATGAGGGAATCAAATATATATATAAAATAAATATGTTACAGAAAGGTGGATATTATCAAGTACCTCTGAAAGGTGACACAGGCGAGTAGAAGGACATTTCTGTATAAAATGTGTCAAAGCATGAAGATTTGAAACCACATATTTATTTTTTACTGATTTTTAATAATTTAATGGGTTTCCACAACCATCACCACTGGACATTTTTAGAACATTTCCAATATTCTCCAATACTCATACTGTCAGTTCCCACCTACATTACCAAATCACTCATCTGCTTTCTATTTTTATAGAGTTGCTTTTTTAGAAATTTCATATAATGAAATCACATATTATGTAGTCTTTTAAATCTGACTTCATTCACTTAGTATAATATTTTTGAGTTTCGTTTACGTTGTAGTAGATATCAATAGTTCATTTGTTTTTATTCCTGGACAGTATTCTGTATTTCATGTACGTACAGATCACATGTGTTTATCCATTCATCAGTTGATGGACAATTGGACTATTTGTAGTTTGGAGTTAGTAAGAATAATGCTTCTATGTCATTCTGTGCACCTGTATTTATTATTTTGGGCAGATACCTAGGACTGTAATTACTGGGTCATATACTACGTGTTTAACTTTTTAAGAGATATTAATATATAAATGATTTACCAAAGTTACTCCACCCTTTGACCTTCTGTCTAGCATTTTTGAGTATTCTACTGTTCTATGTTCACTTCAACTCTTGGTATATTCAGTTTTTTAGTGTAGCATTCTAGTAGGTCTCTAATGAAGACCATCATGATTTTAATCAGCACTTCTTTAATGACAGTGAAGTTAAATGCATTTTCATGTGCTTATTAATCATGTGTATATATACATGTTTATATATAAGTATATATTAAATATGTATAAGTATGTATATAGAGGAGATATGAAATATTTATTAAAATTTCTTCCCATTTTTTACTTTAGTTGCTTGACTTCTTACTATTGAGTTGCATTCTGGATATAAGCCCTTTATCAGATACATGATTTGCAAATATTTTCTCCTAATCTGTGCCATGAATTTTTATTTTAAGGTCATGTTAGGTGCAAAATATTTTAGTAAATGCATTTACCAAGTTTTTGTTTAATGAATGCTGTTTCTAATATCATATCTAAAACATTTTTGTTTTATCCAAAATTGCAAAGATTTTATTCTACATTTTCTTCTAGACATTTTATATTTTTAGTTTTACCATTTAGATCTATGACATATTTTGAGATATTTGTAAATGATGTGAGTTAAGGATCTAAGTCTATATTTTTTTATTAAGACATCTCATTGTCCAGCATCTTATGTTGAAAATATTCTTTTCAAATTAGATTCCCTTGATACCTTATTTCCAGTCTTCCTATTGTATTCCTTGGATATACATGTCTATCCTTAAGCCAGTATCACAGTGTTTCTTAATGCTGTAGCTTGATATTAAATCTAAAAATTTGGGAGTGCAAGTTCCCTAATTTTTTTAAATCTTTTTTATTCATAGTAATTTGCATTTTTACATTAAATATAACATTACTCTGTCAATTTTTCCATAAAAATTCTGCTAGGCAGATATACCTGTAGTCTCAGCTTCTGGGAAGGTTGAAGCAGGAGGATCAGATGAGTACAGAATTTCAAGGCTGTGGTGCACTGTGATTGCACCTGTGAATAACCACTGCACTCCAGTGTGGGTGACATAAAAAGCCTGCTAGGATTGTACTAGAGATTGTCTTGAATCTATATATCATTTAATGGAAATTTCCTATCCTAAAACCATTGAGTCTTTATTTATATCTTCTCGATTTTTCTTAGCAATACTTTGTAGTTTTCAAGGCAAAAGTATTCTTTTATTTTGTTAAGTGTATTCTTAGTATTTTATTATTTGTGTTTAAGTAGAATTGATTTTTTTTGTTAGTATGTAGAAATAATATTTATTTTTATATTGAATTTTGTGTCTTATGAAATTGGTAAACTCATCTATTTGTCCTAGTAGAGTTTTTAAGATAGTCTTTAGAATTTTCTATAAACATTGTGAAGTCATCCACAAATAGGTAGAGTATATTGATTTTGTATCATGAAATTAGTAAATTTGGATTTCTTTAATTTGTAGTTTTATTAGAAACTGTAGTAAAAACTTGAATGGGAGTTGTAAGAAAAGAAATATTTATTGCATTTCTTATATTATGGGGGAAGCACTCAATCCTTCACTGTAAAGAAAGATATTAGCTACAGGTTTTTCCCAGATCCCTGTATCACATAGAAAACGTTAGCTTCTATTCCACATTTAAAACAAAATTTTCATGAATGGGTGCTACCTTTTGTCTAATGTTTTCTTATCTATTGAGATAAGCATGTATTGTGCCCGTCCTTTATTCTATCAATACTTGTATTACATTGATTGGCTTTTGTATGTTAAACTAACTTTGTATTTCTGAGGTAAATCCCACTTGGTCTTCAAATATAATCATTTTTAGATTTTGCTGAAATTAGATTGCTAAATTTTTTGAGGATGTTTACATTTATATTCAGGAAGGATATTGATGTACATTATTTCTTATCTTTTAGTGTTTTTGTATTGGTTTTGTATAAGACTTATATTGATCTTATAAAATGAGTAGAAAGTGTTTTCTTCTGCTCTATTTTCTGAAATAGTTTGAGTAGGATTGGTATTTATATTCACTCTTTAAATATTTGGCAGAATTCTCCAGTAAAGCCATCTACACCTGGACTTTCTTTCTAAAGAGATTTTTACATTACAGAGTTAATGTCTTTACTTCTGATTGGTCTATTTATTTCTTCTATGAATTAGTTCTTGAGTCAGTTTCAGTAATTAATGTCTTTCTAGGACTTTTTATTCCATTTAATATAAATTGTCTTATTTTTCTCAAAAAGGTGTTATTTTAGAGGTATATATAATGATGACCCCTCTTTCATCCTTGATAGTGGTAAGTTGATATTCTCTGTTATCAACTGAATGTCAGTATTCCCCCAAAATTCACTTGTTGAAATCTAAGCCCCAGCATGACGGTGTTTGGAAGTGGGATCTCTGAGAGGTAATTATGCAATGAGGGTAGAGCCTAGCCCTCATAAATGGAATAAGTGCCCTTATAAGAAAAGGGCAGAGAACTGTGTAGCTCTTATTTCATCAGAGGATATAAGGAGAAATTGGCCATCTTCAACCCAGAAGAGAGTTCTCACAGCACCTGCTGGGACTCTCATCTTGGACTTTCAGCCTACACAACTGTGAGAAATATGCTCCTGTTGTTTTAAAGCCAACCAGTCTATGGTACTATGTTGTAGCAGTTTAAACTGACTAAAATATTCCTTTTTTTCTTAATCAGCCTAGCTGTTTTATCATTTTTAAAAATATTTTTAAAACTCAATACTTGGTTTTACTAATTTTCTCTATTTTTGTGTTCTATTTTATTTTCACTCTGTTTCTTTATTAAATACTCCTGATACTCTGTTTGGATATAATTTGTTCTTCCATTCCTAGTTTCTTAAAGTAGAACTTAGATTATTTATTTGAAACCTTTCTTTGTATGTATTTATGTATGTTTGTGTGTGTGTGTAAAGCTATAAATATCCCTCTGAACATTGCTTCAGCTACAAACCATAATTTTACATTTTTTTAATTTTCATTCAATTAAGATTTCTAATTTTCACTTTGATATCTTCCTTTATCTTTTTGTTACTTAGAAATGCATTGCAGCATTTCCAAATATTTGGGAATTCCCAAATTTCTTTCTCTTGTTGATTTCAAATGTATTACATTTTGTTCAGAGAACATACTTTGCATGATTCCAATTCTTTCAACTTTATTTATAATATTTTTGTGGAACATCATATGGTTTATTTTACCCAAAGTTATAGCAGTTTTCCATAAATAAACATTTCTGAATGTGTTGCTTTACTTTAGAAAATTTCCAGAGCCCTGAAATGATTGTTTTTGACAATTTGGTTTAGTTTCAACTTGCTTTTGGGGGAGAGTCTGCCTATCTTATAACTCTGCAATAGCCAAGAAGTCCAGCCTCAATTAAATTATGTAATTTAAAATTTTACAGGGCCTTGATTTACAACTTGTTTGACTGGTATTTGTTTGATTTTCTCAGTAGGTGGTAAGCTCTTTAGTTCATATTCATCTTTGTGTTTTAGTGGCACCAATCACAGGGCTGGCAAATTCCTTAACTTCAATGATTGGTTTTCAAATGCACATTTCCATTAGAAAACTCGTTGAATGACTGAACGGATTCACACAAAATGGCAATTTTAAAAAGATCTCCGACTGCCATTCTTTCTTTCATTGATCAAAAAAGGAATCTCTGCAGTTTTAATATGCATCGATTAGAAGGTAATAATTTATTAAGAGGCTTATCAAAACACTTGTTTTAATACTAGAAAACTCTTGAGTGAAGATCAGCACAGCAATCTCAGTATGCACTCCATCAAGTTTAAAAGGATATTACCAATTTCTGCTGGGAGCATTTTAACAACAGGCAACAACTTTAATAGTAGCGAATTTAAATCTGAAACTACTTTTTACAGTATATGTTGTAGGATAATCGTTCATGAAGTACAGAGCCTAGAGGACCAATTTCCAAGCCAAACTGGGACTTGGGGCTCACTAGGATTGTATGATTCTTTACTTTTATATTTGAGTCTGGGTTATTACTTTCAGATGTTTGTAACATCCACCTTTGCTTCTCTCACTCAGGCTGTTCATAAAAGTTTCCCTATACAGTTTTATCTAATCTCCAGTAATATATATGCTGAATTCTTTAATCTTTTTGACTTCATCATGATGTCACACACTTTAATTCCATTTTCAGCAGAGAAATAATTCAATTAAAGTTGTATACAAAAAATTATTCAGAGAAAAGTATTCAGACAAAAATTGTCTTTAATTTTAACTTCATTTGCCCTAATGATGTTGGTTAAAATAAAGTAGAAGAAAATAAAATAAGGTGAAATGAAACTAAATACATACATAAATAAAATGACTGTTTGAGACTGTTGGTCAGATAGTATATTTACTGGTCTCACTGTTAGTAACTCACCCCCTTAAGGTGACAGAATGGAAACAGTCCTTCATTTAGTCTAGCTAAAATTTCCATAGTAAATTAATTTGCAGACTCTACTTATATAGTGTTGGAGAATGCATGAGTGACCTTATATTTAGTCCATTATATTTTATTATGTTTACAGAAACAATAAAGATGTAATACTAGACAAAGATAAAAGCAGTAGAGTTGTATTACTTTTAAAATAATATTGTCTGGGTGTGGTGGCTTACACATCTGTAAGCCCAACACTTTTGGAGACCAGAAATCTAACATTAGCCTGAGCAACATAGCAAGATCCTATATCTATTGAAAAAAAATTAGTTTTTCCTAGTGGTGCATGCCTGTTGTCCTAACTACTGGAGAGGTTGAGGCAAATGGGATTGCTTGAGCCCAGATGTTGGAGTCTGCAGAGAGCTATAATTGCACCACTGTGCTGCAGCCTGGATGACAGAGCAAGACGCTGTCTCTAAAATAAATCGGCTGGGCACAGTGGCTCAAATCTGTAATCCCAGAACTTTGGGAGGCCAAGGGTGGTGGATCACCTGCGGTCAGGAGATCCAGACCAGTCTGGCCAAAAGTGGCGAAACACCGTCTCAACTAAAAACACAAAAATTAGCCAGATGTAGTGACACACACCTGTAATTCCAGCTACTCAGGAGTCTGAGGCAGGAGAATCACTTGAACCCGGGAGGCAGAGGTTGCAGTGAGCTGAGATTGCTCCACTGCACTCCAAGCCTGGTGACAGAGTAAGACTGGGTCTCAAAAAAATAACATATATGTATGTATATATATAATTATCTAATTCATTAAATAATACTGATGAGCATTATGCTATTAATTTCCATTTACAGTCTTTTGCTTATTAAAAATTATTTAGAATTGTTTTCTTCACAATTCCCATTTCACCCTTTGTTCTGAGGTAATGTAAACAATATCCCTACTTAGATCGTTTTTAAGTCATATGTTTTTATCTGACTGGTTCTGCAGCTAAACCAATAGTTTTAAAACTATTTCTCTAATTCCTTCACCATACATGCCAGTTATTACCATAATCCCAGAGACTCAGTGTATCAGCTTTTAATGGTAAGAATGGTCTTACAAAGTGATGATTTAAACTTTTCATAGCTTGAGGCGTTATTTCCCAACCCCCCACCTTATTCCTGGGATATGGCCTTCTTCCACCTGTGGTATCTTTGTGCCAAATCACATTACTTCCATAGGCACATTTTTCAAAAATCAGAGGGTAGTCACTGATTCTGGTTTTTTTTTTTTCATCTTATTTCTTCCAAAACTATTGGGTCTAAATCTTTTCTCTGATTATAGTTGTCAGGAGAAAACTTTCGTCTTCCTTTATTAAATCCAATGCTTAGTTTTTTTTTTTTTTCTTTTCAAAACAATGAAAACATCTACAGACATTTGCAAATCACTATTTGTACCATTTGTGCATATGATAAAAATCCCTGGGTTTTTTTTAACAGTTATATAGAAATAAACTCAAGTACACTAAAATTTGGTAATTTGGGATATTATTGATTGGATAGGAATTATTTAAGAGGTGGATGATGAATACAAGCGTACCAAAATTCCAGGACTGCTATTAATAATACAGTTAATATTCTTGAAAAAGCTGAATTTTCTATACATTTAAATACTTCCTTTCTCTTCATGCATTCCCTCCATGACAGTAACATATAAAGCATTAAAATGAAAAATGCCTTTTATTTAGATTATCATTTGAATTTATATCTAGTTCTGTCTTCTGTTCAAATTTTTCTGTAAAACTTTTCATGAAACTTCATTTTCTTAGCCAGAATCTCACAGCAGTTTCAACTACCTTTCCAAAAAACAAAACAAATAGACAAACAATAAAATTTCACAAATTTTAATGGGGTCATACAAACTCTAAAAGTTGAAAAGACATTTATGCTATCTAGTCTAGTACCTAATTTTTAAAATCTGCCACCAGCGGTTATATGATTTGCTGTAAGTCATACTGAAGGCTAACTTAGAAACACAGCTGGAATTCTGGCATTCTGATCATGAATCCAGGGCTGCTTCCTACTGAATTCACAGTTCTGGCTTTGAATCCAAAAAGAATAAGTGATATCCTGGAAATATATCCGATCTGCGAAAATGTGTGTGACTTCGATGAAAATATTTATTCAGGCTGTGCCGGGTGGCTCACGACTATAATCCCAGCACTTAAAGAGACAGAAGCAGGAGAATAGCTTGAGCCCAGGAGTTAAAGACTAGCCTAGGCAACATAGCAAGACCCCAGTCTCCACAAAAAGGAAAACAAAAACAAAGCAGTAAAATATTTGCTCAGAGGTCAAGGAGCAAAACATATTGGTGAACTCCTTTCCTTTGGAAGTAACATATTAAGTATCTGGTACATTTTCACCCAGCATTGGTATGTCATGATTCATTTGGTGCTAAATAATTTAGGTTGGTGCTAAGATGTACATAGTGAAGCTTAAAGAAAAAATGAAAAGGACACCAGGTCTTTCCAGGCAAGGAAGATCCATTTTGTCAATGAATGGAGCTTTGGGCTTCTAGATACTTTCATCTCTCATTTCTTTAGCCACAAAAGGTCTATTATTAGAGGATTGTCCCAACAAGTCTAAGGCACTGTTTTATGAAGGAGTATAGGAACAATTTGGTCACATTCCTCTGCTACTAACACGTTGCTCTGGTTATTTCTCTGTGGAAATTTTTCTCTGGAAATCCTCTGAGTATAGAGGAATAGAGCGGAAGGACTTGGGCTCTTGCAGCAGAGGACTCCCACCTCTGCAGATTTCACCCACACTGTGCAGATGCCGCACAGCCAGAGGTGAGGGTGTCCTGGCTTCCACGCTCACCACCATACTCCACTGTCCCTTGCCACCTGCTCTTCCTGCTGTGGCTACTAAAGTCAGTTGCCTCCCTACTCATCACCACTCCTCACACACGTGAGTTTTGGGAAGTTGTCATGTTGGATATTTTAAAGTGGTTGATCCTTTCAAGAGCAGTTGCTCCTCTACCATTTAGGAAAGGCCAGGAAGCCTCGATCTCCCTTTGTCCAGTGCATCCTGACTGTGGTCAGTCTCGACAGAAACATACGTAGTGAAATGAAGGCCGGGCATGTGGGTCTTTTCCTACACTGGAAAATTGAATTCATTGTTCTGTGGAATTTGAGCCTGACCAGGCCTGCAGGACTTAGAAGCCCCAGGACTGAAAATAAACGTCACATCCTTTCAGATTCAGAGGGGTCAGGAAAGGAAGAGACCTAGAAGAATCTCTTGTTCCAAAGACAAACTCTCCTGCTACCAAATACCCACATTCTCGGAAGTCGAGAGTATCTGGACGTCTCCCAGTGCCAGACTTGCTTGCATTTCACATCTAGCATGGTGCTGCTCTGTGGCCAAAACTCATGGTGGGGAAGCTTGGGGACACTGAAGTGTTCAAGAAATGTCTTTTCTTATTCAGGAATTCTTCCTCTGTCAAATCCTGGGAATTATCTTGGGAGTCAGGCAGAAGTTTAAGTTCCATCTTCATGACTGCTTTCACAACAACCACTGCCATAAGCAGCCATCAGAACGACTTGCCCAGGGCCACCCAGCTGAGGCATTTTGGGCCAGGACAACCTTGCAGGCCCCTAACTCCAGGCCCGGTGCTCCCTCCTCTTCACCTCGTAAGTTAAAGGGACATTCATTGTTTTTAGATGATCAGAGGGCGGATCTGTAGGAAGAGAGTTGAGAAAATATGCATTCAGCCAAATTTTATAACTATTAAATAACTTGCTAAAATTTAAATATATATTCAGAGATAAACATGAGAGAGAGAGAGATGAAGATGATAGAAATGATGAAAACAAGATGAGAGAGAGATGAAGATGATAGAAATGATGAAGACGAGAGAGAGAGAGAGAGAGAGATGAAGATGATAGAAATGATGAAGAACAGAGGCAAGGTAGTGTGATTCTAGGACACCAGGGAAGGTCATACATCTCAAAACATGACCTCTCAAGCTGCCGGCTGCAGGCTGTAATTCAGCTCTTCATTTAGCAAGAACATATTTATCAAGTCCTTAAGACTAAAGTGATAAACGTGATCCAGTTCCAGCCCTGGAGAAGTTCAGTGTTTGGAAGGAGTGGAGGCTAATATTCAGTATTGCGGATGCCTAGAGGAGAAAGAGATGTCTTCTATTTCGGGCATAGACATTAGTGAAAATCCAAACTTTGATGGTAAAATGTAGCATTTTTAAATGTTGTCAATCACTCATATCTACATATGGCAATGAAGGACAAAGACTCTGGATGAGGTGTAGCAGGGGAAACTATTGTAATAGAACCTTCAAAGAGGAATAAAGCTTGGGACATGGGAAAAGAAATAGCATAGGAGAGACAGTGCTGGTTCTCAAAGCAAATTTTATTCATTTGTATGAAGCTCTGACAGGGTCTATGAAGATGAGTCATAAAGGCAAGGCTGATTCACCAAGTTTTTGAAGATAACTTGATAAACATCTCAAGCTTTATGGAAAGAACTATACTCTAGTGCAATCATGGAGTTAGTAGGTCCCTGCTTCAGCACAGCCAGTCTAAGAGCATATTTAATGTATTCATTAAGTAAACATTTATTGAATAGATCTGATGTATCAAGAATTGGACCAGCACGAATATAAAGGGATGAACAAGATATAATAACTGTATTTATGAGACCCAATGTGTGGTGGCCAAGCCAACGTCTAGGGGTTAAAACTAACCTTCGTTCAATCTATGACTCTAGGACATGATGACCATCGAGAGAAGTGGTGGCGTTTGCCTTCCCACAGTGAAACGTGATCGTATTCCCAGGACATGGTTCCTGCCTCCTAAAGGGGCGATGGATGAAGACTAAGGTTCCTCTGTCTCCATGTTAATGCATCTTCCTGTTAGGCATCTATCACTGTCGGCATCAAATGAATTTTTTCTGAACCCGCCATGTATTCATCAATATTTCTGAGCATTGTCTGCCACTGCCTACTGTTCTTTCACCATTATGTTTCACTATTATGCCCCACATTCTACTACCTAAAATCCCCTGAGACCTGCTTTCTCCATTTATTTCAACAATACCACTGCCACTGCCCAAGTCCAGGCCCTAGTCATGTGGCTCGCACATTATCAGCAACAGCCTTCTAGCTTGCCCCTCCCTCTGGGTGCCATCTCTCCAAATACATCGGAGAAACTGCTGCACAAATGATCTTCTAAACAACATAACTAATCACATTTCAGTCCTGATGTAAAATCACCAGAGGCCTCTTCTCCTGTCTCCTCTCACATACCCTAGCTTGAGCCTTTCATGTACACTCTCCATCCTAGCGCATGGCTTTGTGGGCAAATTCTATTCTGGTTTCATCACCTCTATGCACCATTCTCTCCAGTTTTGCTTCAATATTTGCTGTTAATTGCTACTTGGCCTTTATATAGGCCATTTACACAACTAGAATGCCCTTTCTTCTCCTTCATCCAGCAGCTGACACTTACTTCTATATCAAATGTAAGAAGAGTTCACTTCTTTCAGACGTTTTTCTCCTACTGGCTAATATAAATGATTATGGGCTTACATGATATCCAAGTGAATACAGTTATTATAAGTTTTCATCACTGCTTTTCATTTACTACCTTATTTCTCTGGCTTCCCACTAAATAGCATTTAAAAACTATATATATTTTATAATGTAGTTGGTAGAGGGAATACAGGGTGAACAAACAAAAGAGAATCTTGTCATCTCTTTTCCTTTGTTTTCCTTTAATTTGCTTTCAAATTGGAGAAGGAAAAAAAACCAAAGGATTCCTTAAAAAAAAAAAAAATGCCCTTAAAAATGAGCAGAGAAATTCTGCCTGTTGACTACCACCCTACTCTAGAAAGCTGAGAAAATGTGTAAGTGTTCATTGTTTGGAGGAATACGCTCTTCCTTTTCCTGTCTCCAGTAGCTCCTTTTCCTGAAGAAGGGCAATGGATTGCATGGGGCCATTCAAAGCCAGCCAAGGTCACATGGATGGGGTTTGCTGGCTTCATCTCAGAGGATCTCCAGTTGAGCTGAATAAGCTTGCAACTTTATACATTTGGCTCATGAAAAGCCTTTTTAAAATAAGACTCGTCCATCTGAATTTCAAAGCTTGCATATATAGGACTTCCCCGTGCCTTAAAGACTCTTATTTCTAGCTGAGCTCCAACATCACTCATGCTCACAGGATGCATAAAACAAATTATCTTTCTGGTCCACACCCTGAATTTCACAGAATTAGACACTTTTCCTGTCTCCTAGGAAGATGTAAAATTTATTACATCCAGTTCTCAGAAATACACCCAGCTAAGCAAGTCATTGTCTACTTTGTGTCATTCTAATTCCTACTAGTACTTCTTGAAGCTTCCAGTGAGGCAGATCTTCATAACTTTAATAAAATCTTACTAGCCCATATTTTGCTCATGTTACTGAACCACAATAAACTGCAGTGAAACTGAGTGAAACAGAGAGTCAGTTGAGGTGGGTATGGTGGGGAGGCACTGATGTGTTTTCTGCACTCTCTGTTTCAATTATCCTGCAGGGGAATTCTCCAATTACAGAATATTCAGCTTAAATAATAAAAAAATGAAAAGCTTTACCTAGAAAGGATGAATGAATTATCTTACACAATGATTTTGCTTTATAAGTGAAAAAACCAAACAGAAAAAGTCGTTTGTCTATAACTACAGTCGCTGGTAGAGCTAGATGCATGATCTTGACTGTGAGTATTAATACCACTAATCCACAGGTCCAGAAAGATCCTGACATCCTGAAAAAAAAAATTCTAGGAGATACGTATACATAGTAAGGATTTTGGCTTCATCATTTTCAAAAAGCTCATGACAGTAGAAAACGTAAGAGTTATATTCAAAGATCCTTTAAGCTCAAGGAGACTCTTATTCTGCAAAACATTCTATGGACCTGTGTTGTCTCTGCTGCATAAGTTCAGAAGAAAAATAAAACTTCCCTTTTTTCCCCCAAACAGAAGTCTTATTTAAATTGAATTTCTTTCTTCCTTAGAACTTATAGATATGCTTTTGCACAACAAAATAGTTCAATGAACTTTAAAAAGTTTTTCAATAGATTAACAAGTAAGTTTTTATTTCTACCTTCTTTTAAGAAAATACAAAGGAGTACTTAAATGTTTGTGAGCATCAAATTTCACCATATTAGGAAATTTTTGTCTAACAGTAACTCTATTAACTGCATTGCCAAGAAGGGCACAAAATTCCTAATATACCAGTCCAGATAGACTTGTAGCATTATAGATAAAGATGAGAGGACCTCAATCCTCAACTACTAAAAGTCTCTCTCTAGTGCTAGAAATAACAAGGACTTCCAAAATGGAGTGACTTGGAGAAGAGTATATTGTAGCTAGTGGCCAAGGAGCCCAGGATTCTTAAAAAAAGAAATAAATAAGATAAAAGATTTTATATGAGTTTTGGGACTCATGATGTCAATGCCTCTTGGTATTCCTTAAACATTGATAAAACATACAGTAAGCCTTAGGTGAGGTCCAGGAATGGAGCATGATATCGTGGATGGAGAGATGAATGAAGAATGATTCCTCTCCTTGGACTCATAAATGAATGAGAGGAAATAGACAGGCTTCTTTTAGAACATCTGTTAACATATAAAATGTTTCAGTTTTCAGTATGTGTCTCTACAATGACCCAGATGTTCAGAATCACTTTTATGAAACCCTGCTAATTCAGATTCAGTTTGCCCCTGGAGACCATGATAAAGATGAAGAGGATGGTTGAGTATATATTACTGGTAACAAGAAACAGTATTTCTATGCACTGAAGTCACCTAATATCTCACTGTTTTTATTTTTATGGGTCAAAAGTGCCTTCATCCAGTGGAAATAATGACTTCATATTGCAGAAAAAAGGAAAGATGACATTTGGTTTGCTTTATTAAAGACTTGGTCTATTAATTATAAATGAACCTTTGTGCATGGTCACCGAGAGGGAAAGTGTAGTGTGACTTTTATATCCAAGAAAGCATAAAAACATCAACATGACTGTTGGTCCTGTGAGATGGAGGTCTCAAATATGTAGTCTGGTTAACCCTCTTTCTTTAATGTTGCTTTGATGTTTTCTTTTTATTTAACTATTACTTTTGAAGCCTCTTGCACACCAGGTAGTCTGCCAGAGGCTAGAAAATCAGAGATGAATAAAACTTGATGCATATCTTCCAAGTGCACAGAGAAGGCTGGAATTTGTGATAGATGTTTGCAGTATAAAGAGGGAAGTGGTCCTACCTGGGAGTGTGCTGGGGAAGTTCTGTTCATGAATGCAAGAGGAATTCTGTAAGAATCACCACCTGCTTACCAAATCCTACCACATCCTGTAGCTCAGGTGAATTCTCCAAATGTATCTAGGATAGAGATGATATTGAGAAAAATTATAAAACAATGATGGAAACCAATTACATACGCAATTTTGTGTTACTCAGGTACCTTTTTACATTAGACACTGGAATAAATTAACCAGGGGCACTTTGCAGAGCCCCTGATTTGAGAAAAAATGTTGTATCCACTAGCACTGCTTCCCATGCCCAAATTGTGAAAGTTCTCTCAATTTGTGGAAGACAGACCTTAGACAAATCCCAGGAGAGCAGTGTCTGATGGCAGCTTGATATAGGAAGTCATGTAGGCTGGTATGGTTATAATCAGAAGCCAGCTCACACAGAGATGGGGGGTGAATACTCATCAAAACAGGGACTTTGAATTTGGAAAACCATAGCTCAACACTAAGGAGCCTCTGCGTGGAAGATGAGTAATCAAGGCAATCTTACAAAGTTCAGAGGTCAGCACATGGTGATCTCGATTGCAGCTGGAGCGATACATCACTCAACCAGCCACTGATCATGCCACATTTTGTCAAAACTGAGAGTAAACAAATTCTGCCCAGCATGAAAGACAAGGCCCTATCTCAAGATTTTAAAATCTGGTTTGGACACCAATCAAGGGAAAACTAATCTCTCCCAAACATCCTTGTCCCTTTCTTGAAATCTCTCTTGTTCTTCTTCTGATTCTTGTTTCTTTCTTCCTTTCTAATGATTTCTCCTAATTTTACACCCATGAATAATTATTATATTAATAATGTTTGTTATAATAAAAGCTAACATTTACTTTGCACCAAATTCTGTCTGAAAAGCATCAAGTATATGGTCCATTTAATCCCCATGATAAACTTAGAAACTATTTTAACCAATCATATATTTTACTTCCATTATGAATCATTTGGAAGCAAAATGACTTGCCCAAAGTCACATGGTGAGTAAGGAGGGGAGCTGGCCTTCAGATCCTGCAACCTCACTTATAGAGCTTGATCTCGTAAGGACACTGCTGTCCTCTCTGCTCATTGCCTAATCCTCCCAGCCCAATTTTGTCACACATGTGTTACAGCTGACTCCAGTAGGAAATTCAGCTTCTATTTGGCCCATACGATGTTTAAAACACCTCTTAGAGGTTTTGCCCTTTGTATGTCCTCTGCCATTTTGTTTGGTCCCAAAAATGGCCAGTATGACGCTCCACCCTCCTTGGCTCAAGGTTGACTTTTCATGACACAAGATTGAATCACCAATAATGTCTCTGTGAACTGTCCATATAAATTAGGAGGGTCTTTAGGCAGATGTGGCTTTTATTAGGCTTTAAGAATGACAAAATAATAAATCAGACCTAAATTACTGTACATGTTAGAATTTAAGTTTTGGAAGATGTGGTAGGGGCTCCACCATCTAAACTAGACTTTCTCTCCAATGGAAAGAGGAAACTTTTTGCAATCCCAAATGGCTAACTTCATGACACTATAGAGAGCCTTACACCTTCTATAGACACACAGTAGTGACGATGACACTGAAAGACTTATGTCCAGCTGAGCTTCAAACCCACGGCCAACTGAAATGGGAGAAAATATTTTCTGGGTCCACCTACCCCAGGAAGGGGGCTCATGAGTGTGAGGAATATTTCTGAGAAAATTTGCTAATCAACAAAGCAACCAAATGTTAGTTGACCAGGATCTCCGGCAACAAACCAAATCCCTAGAAAGAATCATTCCCACTTGATGCTGGAAAGGTCATAAAGTACAACCTCCCGAACTTGCACCCTCTTACTCAGTATGATAATTTCCTCCTGGGTCTTAGGAATCTTCTTCTCTAGCTTCAGCTTGAAAATTGATAGCAGTGAGATGTTTACTAACTCCTACACTCACTCTCTTTCTGCCTTTAGTTGTTGAAGTATCTATCCATCAATAACTACATATAATAGGTGATATGTAAATGGAATATGACTCTAAGGATTCCATCTGCTTGTGGTGATGGGTACATCACACTTCCCTGTATTTTCTGAAAGATAGGCATTTACTTTGTCAAGCAGTCCTTCCTACCATTGTTCTATGTTTAAGGATCTCACCAACACTGCTATGCTGGCATCTTTAACTTCATAAGCTGTTCTGCTACGCATCCTCTACCAGTTTGTAAGGCTTCTGGAGACAAATAGCAGACCCTACGTTTCTTTCTGTTACCTACAGTGCCCAGCAAAAAGTTTGCCTCAACAGATTTGTTTTAAAACCAACACAGTAGAGTAAGAAGTTCCCTGTCTTAAGATCTAGGTGCTAATTCTGACTCTACCCCTGGACAGATAACTATGAGTAAGTCTCTTGCTTTTTGTGTCTTTGTACAATATTTCAAAAACTGGGAAATTAATGAAGACTAGAGACTTAACCATAGTTTTCAATGGTAGAGAAGGAGACGGTGAAGACAATTATGTTAAAGGCTTTCTGTGGACAAATTTCAGGGTCATTGAAGTCAGTAAATGTGAAGTCTGGTTTTGAGTCTTTCATGTACAACTTACTGACTGCCAAAAAAAATGACAATCTCCTTGAATCTCATTTTCCTGAATTTTAAAATCTAAGTATTTGTAGCATTTATGACACAAGATTGTTTTGAAGATTAATTACATGAGATAACATACATAATGGGCTTAGCATAATACCTGGCACATACTTAAATGTTCAATAAATGTTAGCTATTTTTAGACCTTTAAGATGTGAGAGCCAAGAAGCATTCTCTTGAGGAATTCTTGCCAGATGGCTTCCTAACTCTGGATTTGGCTGTTTCTTGGGAATGTGTTCAATGAAAAAGTAAAATTCAACAAATCAATTAACAAACATTCACCAATACTTTCTACACACAACAGAATGCTTCAGGCACTGTGCATGATCCAACAAGAATAGGAGGTTGTCCTCTCCCTGGAAGAGATAATTTAATTAAGAAGATAAATAAACAAATGAAAACAAAACTAAGAATTCAAAGTAATAATGGATTCTCAATGGGTAATACATGCTCTGTTTCCTAAAGGAGCACGCTCTTTCCAGGCTAGATTGTTAGGAAGAGCTCCCCAGGGGAGGGAAGGTTTAAGCTGACATTATTTCCACCTACTTCACAGTAATAATTCATTGTCTCCTCAATTCCACCAAAATAAAATCAAAATAAAGACAAAGCAAGTTCCTTCTTCTGGATGTTTTCCCTTAGTAAGTAGCATCATCACTTACCTAGAATTCCAAGAAGAAGGCCTTTCCAAAATCCTCTTTCCTTCATCTACCACATCTATTAGATCATGAACATCCTCAGCACCTAGAGCTGAAACTACTCAAATCTGGGTCCTTCTTCCCAAATCCTCTGTGCCAATTGAGGTCCCATTGCTACTGGGTCTTTGATACCAACTTCTTCATTGTTCCCTTTCTTTCACTTCCACATCTCCCCAGTCCATTTGTTCAGGTGATGATCATGTGGTCTTTTCCCCAAGGAATTAAGGACACAAGACAGTGACTGTTGTGCCTGCCTCCTGGCATCCAGAGGATGGATCGTTTTGTCCCAGTCATACCACAGCTGTGAACTGTTTTCTGATTATCACGTTTTTCTATTCTCCATGATTTCCCAAACCCAGTTCTCTTATTTCTCCATTAAGAACACCCACAACCCTATATCTTAAAGGACAAGTAGGAGGTATCTCATCCTTTTGAATTCCATTCAGTGTCTCCCCTTCCAGGAAGCCTGTGCCGCCGACTCCTGCCCAGTGTGAATCAGGTACTCCTCCTCTGAGCTACTCCAGCTCCCTGGGCTGAGTTCAGTGATTCCTCCTAATTATACTGAAATCATTTATGTCTATCTGACTTGTCCACAGATACAGAGCTGCTTCTTTTTTTTTTTTTTTAAGACAGATCATGGGTCATCTATTTCTATGTCTCCTGTGCACAGCATAGCACAGTGTTGAGAAATATTGGTTCAAAGTGAGTGAATGTTCCTATGTGACCTTTGAAAGATAAATAAAATTTTATTAAATTTGCCAAATTCAAAAAGTCTCTACAAGGAAAAGGCATGGTAAAGAAACCATACTGCAAAGACTACTAGATGTCTCCAGTGATATTAAGCAATATCTGTCCCAAAATAGAGAACCTCATCCGCCAAGTAATTTACCTTCAAAACTGTAAATATCAAGAAATGCTGAACCTAGGTCTCCCCTGCTTTGCTTAACTGAGAGTAAAGTTGCTTATCTTCTTTATTATTAATCCATTATGAATGTTTGCCTCTTTCACCTTAGCTCTTCACAGCTCCTCTAAAAGCCTAGATCTTGGCTAGGAGTCCCTGATATATACAGCAACCCCTTGCATTTTTCATATTTTAACAGAGTTGTGGGGGAGTGGGAGGGTGAGCAACAGAATGAGCGATGGTTTGAACATCCCTTTATCTTTTTCCATCCCATAAAGAACATTTTCTGTATACAAATACGATAATACTGTCTACTGAGCAAAGCAGAAGCATTTTCAATACTGCACAAATTAAGAAAGAATCCTTTAAAAGAAGTCTGTTTTTCAGGGTAAAAGCAAGCCAACCAGCTACTGCCCAGGAAAAAAAAATATATCTGTAGTAGTTTTTAATATTGGTTTGATGAGATCCAGGTTATAAACAGGTCTGGTGCCATGTAATTTGCAACATAATTTCACTGTCTGTTTATCTATCCATCCGTCCACCCATTCATATGTATATAACATAGGCAGGAAATCTGGTGTCTGTTGCTAGTTCATAAATCAGTGTCTGCTCTTAACAACATCTGAATACAAATGTGATTAAATTTGATGCCATGCCCATTTTTCATTTATCAGATTTTAGAATGTGATGCTGTGGCAGCTGTCCTATGATAATGTATTTTGCATTTAACCCCCTGAGTCCCAACTTCCTTCAACATGTGAAGTCCTTGCAGAGACATGAGAAATTCACAGAACAAGGCACCTACTCTGCCTATCACAGATAAATTTCTCCTCAGCACATCAAGAAGAGAGGGGAAAGAGCTGGAAATAACATTAGAAAATTGAAGAAAATCTCAGAATTGCTGTGTTTCTGATCTGCAATAGACCTTAGAGATTGTCTAGCTCTGTGCTTTGCAAAATTGTATGTCCTACACATCACCTGGGGCTCTTGTTAAGGAGCAGATACTGGTTCAGTAGGTCTGGTCTGGAGCCTGGGATTCTGCATTTTAATCCAGTTAATCCACTTGGTCGACTGTTTCCTAAATTTGATAATCATCTAATTGACTGATGTACTTAAGTGTCCTCCCCAGCATCATGACTCAGATTTTCCTGGAAAATGGAAAAAAAAAAAAAAAAAGGAAGGGTACTTGGAACTTTTCATAGCCAACTCACACAATGGACCAAGTTTGGGAAATCTTGAAAACTGAGGACAAAAGGAAAAGTAGATTGCTAAAGTTAAAACTCGAACACAGAATCTCAAGCAAGTGCTTTTGCTGATGAACTAGTCCCAGTGGAAATGAAATCACTAGAATGGAGGTTGGAGAACAATCCAAAATATTCACAACAAGTTTCAGAAAGTGGACTCTAAAGAAGGGATTATTTAGAGCTAGTGCTGGAGGACAGTCCCAAATTAACAAAACAGGTCCTAGAAAACAACATACCCAGATATTCGTGAGGCAAACAAATCAGGTCAGACCAAAACACTAGCCAGAAGGTAACTTTTCTGACAACCTAGCTGCTACTGAGGAAGCCCGTTTTCCTTGTCTCTCCCTTCATTTGCCTTCCAAGACCCTATTTACAAAAAATCAACACCTCCTTTTGGAAGCTGTATTCTACAGAAAGGGAATATATATATATTTTAAATGCAATACTCACAAAATACGAAACTTCAAACAACATACAACAAACCCAACTTGCAGAACACTTGCTAGGAAATAATAACCAGTTAGAAATCAATGTTTTTTTTCAGATTGACTAGTGGTGTTTATGCACCTTTCGTGGGCTGCAGAAGGCAAAATGCATGCCATGCACTAGGCTTGGATATGCAGCTATCACCTTAGCAAAAGACTTCTGTTCAAGGTGGTGAGAGAGCCTGGGTCTTCCTTTCATACAATGATGCCTGCAGAGGTAAACTGCAATGTCTTTCTCTATGACTACTTGGCATAAGCATCAAGAGCCTCAAATGCTCAATGACTGGGAAACTTCTGGAAACCTGGCTTAAAGGAATAATTAGCCATGCACACAAGAGATCCAAAATGCCATCTCATCTGCAAAAGAAAACATTCACAATTACGTAAATATCTAAACACAGAGAATGTCTACCTATATCATGAGAGTCATCTCATGTAGGGCGTCCTTCAGATTTAAATTATTATGTAACATGTATATAGTAATTATATTTAAATTACTATATATTTAAATTTAAATTTAGATATAGATTTAAATTAGTACATAACATGTAGGGTTATGTAGTCATTTTAAAATGTGGTGTGAGAAAATATGGAGTGTCTCACTGTTAAGTGGAAGATAAAAGGATCGCATAAACATAACCTAAGTACTTAAGTAGTCACAAAAAAGGAAATTAGAAATACATATAGAAAGTGTTTTTGCATCAATCAAATGCAGAAAATAATACTTACATTCTAGGGCAGTTTTAGGAAGAATAGCCTAGCTATGTAAAGCACCTAGCATGTGTTCAGTAAGTTATATTATCACAAATAATCCATGATAATTACATTAACAACCATAATTAACAGTTGCCACTGATACTGGAATTGTTTTCTTTTCTACTGTTATATAATTTGTTTCTGTTTTTTTCCCCGAGTTTTATATAGTCATAAAATATTGCCTTTAGAAACAGAAATGCTACATTTTTACTTTTAAAAATTGCTATGGACAGAACATGTGAGTTCTCTTCACAGTTCTCTCCCTACTTTAGCTCTAACCTAAAGCAAGGATCCATGTTTTGAGCTTAACCCTCAGTTGTCTGGCATTCACAGGGTTAACAGCCAGCCTCCAGCACCCGCTCCCGGCCCCAAGACAAGCTGTGATCTCCTCACAGCAAGTCTATCCCCAACCAATCCCCAGACACAAAAGCCCAGAACGAAAGGAGTGGGGGTGGGGCGCTGGCTGTGTGGCTCTTCTCTGTTTTTCAACATCAAAAATGAGAAGAGAAAGCAAAATCTCCTTTTGAAAAAATAAATGCTAAATGCTAGGCTTTTTCTCCTCTCCCCAAGTAGCTGGCCTTATTAAGTAGGGATTCATCAGTGTTTTTTGTTGTCTCAAGTAGGATACTATTTATTGGGTGCACAAAAGCAGATAAAGCCACAAATGAGTTGCCTGGTCACTCTTGCCAGCAGGAAGATGTACAATAACATGCAAGAGGCATCCTCCTCTTCTGTTCACAGAATGCATTTCAAAGGGCCTTAAATCTTTGTGTCACAGGGAGCAGCTTATGGATAAGCAGAGCATAGTATGCAAGGTGCTGGAAGAAGGTTGGCTGGCAGATGGTGGCTGGTTTTTCTCTCTCTCTTTTCTCTTCCTCCCTTCTCACTTTCTCTCTTCCCTTCTCTCACTTCCTTCCTCATAGGTCCCTGGCTCAGTCTCCTGTGGCCCTCTCTGTGAACCACAGGACTCTGGCCGGCACAGATGAATCTCACTGAGTTCATCTGTATTTTCAGCCTTGTGAAAAAAAGGAATCTGTGAGAGCTACCTCACCTTCAAGCTTCTATAGAAAGGAGGATTTAAATTTCTATTCAAAACAGAGCTTGTTATAATTGGGAACAAGATTCTCCTCCCTGAGGCACTTTGAGTCAATTAATTGGCTTTTTTGAAGTGTTAATAGGGAAAAAAATTTTGACCTTTTCCAGGGCTTTTTCATGGAGCTATTCAAGAAAATTGCTGGGCTATTAACCAAACCAATTCTGGGGCCACAGAGCCCCCAAGAGCTGAGTACTCTTGGGGATGATTGCAATACAAAACATGGTTAATTCATTCATCATATCAGAAAAAGCACCCATTTGATTAAGAGACTACTTTTACACTGTGTGTGTGTGCACGTGCGCGTGTGTGAGAGAGAGAGAGAGGGAAAGAGAGAGAGAAAGCAACCAAGGCAACATCTTGCAAACTTTAACACAGCAAGAAGTTAGCCTTAGAAACAGACTCTCTCTACATTACACATCAAAACAAAAAGATGGCTGGATCACGCCTGTAATCCCAGCTCTTTGGGAGGCTTGAGGCAGGTGGGTCACCTGAGGTCAAGAGTTTGAGACCAGCCTGGCCAACACTGTGAAACACCATGTCTACTAAAAATACAAAAAACTAGCCAGGCATGCTGGTGCATGCCCGTAGTCCCAACTACTCTGGAGGCTGAGGCAGGAGAATTGCTTTAACACAGGAGGTGAAGGTTGCAGTGAGCCAAGATCCTGCCATTGCCCTCCAGTCTGAGTGACAGAGTGAGACTCTGCACTTCCACCATAAATAAATAAATAAGAAAACTATTGAGAAACTAAACTCAAGAGAAGAGTGCTCAAGAAGTGAGATCTAGTAGGTACAATTCTGGTTTAAGGTTTTTCCAGACACCTAGGAGTTCCCAACATCTCTAAAGTCAAGGTGATATAGTTTGTAAATTTATGTCAGTAGATACAATCTGTGTAATTTTAGCCTTATCTATGAGAAAGCTAAAAATATTATTTTCAACTTTTTTATAATCTCTAATTCTCTAGCTACCCATGAAAATCCTATGAATAATTTTTCTTTTTTGTGATTAACACACAAAAAAACAAACAGAACAGAAGAGTTTTACTACTTACTTTTTCCTCCCATAAGCTTCTGCTCATGGTACTTTGAAAAAAATAAACAGAGTTGAGTAAAACAAGCACCAACACCAAAGTTGTACAGGCTCCACAGGGCACTCTATCACAGGAACAGATGGTCATATAAATGAGAACTTGATTTCACTGCAAGAAAACCTCCCATTCATCTCCCATAGATTGGGAATGGGGGGATTGGATTAATTAAATATTCTGGTAAGCAGTGAGGATCCATTTATCCACAATGGCTTTCCATTTAAAAAAAAAATGTACATCACCAGTAAGTACACTATGCATGGGCTCAATGGAGCGCAGTCTATTCCTTCACATTGCGGCTCAGAACAGAACTCAAGGTCATCAATTCAGAGATAGCAGGGCCCTCAAGGCTTGAGTGCTAAATAGCTCCATTTGATGAACACTAAAGCTTCATTGTACAAACGACTTAGGGAAAATCTAGGAGAGAGCCCAGGCTGATGAAAAGTTAGGACTAGGATGCAGGAAAACTTAGATACATTTCTAAAAACAAAAGCAAATGAACAAACAAAAAAACAAGATTGATAAGAGGGAGCTAGCATGGAAGGGGTAAAAACTGAATTCTAACATCTACAAAAAAACCTACAACTAATATCACACTTAATGGTGAGAAACAAGAAGCTTCTCCACTAAAATCAGGAACAAGAATATTTATTCTCAAATGCTTTCCAATACTGTATTGGAAGTCTTAACTAATTCAATAAGGTTAGAAAAGGAAAAAAAGATATACATATTTGGAAGGAAGAAATGGAACTGTCTTTGTTTGCAGATTACATGATTGTCTGTGTAAAAAATCGGAGAGAGTAAAAAAAGCAATTTCTGGAACTTATAAGCAATTTTAACAAGGTTGCAGGATGCAAGGTTAATATACGAAAGTCAATAACTCTCCTATATAACAATGATGAATAAATGAAGCATAAAATGCTTAAGTATAATCTAACAAAATATGTACAATATTTATATCTTAGGCAGTTTGGGCTGCTATAACAGAATACCATAAAATAGGTGGCTTATAAACAACAAAAATTTTTTCTCACAATTTTGGAGGCTGTGAAGTCCAAGATCAAAATGCTGGCAGATTTGCTATCTCATGAGTGTCTGCTTCTATTTGTATTCTCACATGATGGAAGGGGAAAGAGAGCTCTTAAGAGTCTCTTTTATGAAAGCCTTAGTTCCATCTACGATGGCTTTACCCTCATCACCTAATCACTTGCTGAAGGATTCACCTCCCAATACCATCATAGTGGGAGTCTTTCAACATATAAATTTTGAGGAAAGGAGTGGCACAAACATTCAGTCTGTAACAATTTATATGAATAAACTAAAACTCTAATCAAATAAATTAAAGAATTAAATTAACAAAGAGATATTTCATTTCCAGGAATAGAAAGATTCAATATTTTCAAGCTTTAAGCTCTTTCCAATGTGATCTATAGATTCAATAAAATCCCATTTAAAATCCAGCAGGTTACTTAATGATAATGACAAAATTATTCCAAAGTTTTTATGGAAAGGAAAATGACCCAGAATAGCCAAATCAATATTGAAAGAGAAAGCAAAATCTGATAACTGCCGCTATCAACTTCAAGACTAAAGCTACAATCAACAATCAAAATAGCGTAGCACTGGTGAAAAAAATAGACAAATAGAATAATGGTACAGAATACAGAGCCAAGAAATAGACTCATATATGTAGTAAACCGATCTTTGACAAAGGAGCAAAGGCAAAACAATGGTCCAAATATAGTATTTTCAACAAACAGTACTGGAACAACAGACATCCATAAGCCAAAACTGAATCTAGACACAGACCTGATATCCTTCTAGAAAACTGACTCAAAATGGACCATAAACCTAAATGTAAAACACAAAAATATAGAAGTCCTGAAAGATAACATAGGAGAAAATTTAGCTAACTTTACATATAGCAATACATTTTTAAATACAACACCAAAGACATAATTCACAAAAGAAATAATTTATAAGCTGAATTTTTTTGTTTTGTTTTTCTGTTTTGTTTTGTTTTGTTTTGAGATGGTGTTTTACTCTGCTGCCCAGGCTAACATGCAGTGCTGTGATCTCAGCTCACTGCAGCCTCTGCCTCCCGGGTTCAAGTGATTCTCCTGCCTCAGCCTCTGGAGAAACTGAGACTACAGGCCCCTGCCACCACGCCTGGCTAATTTTTTGTATTTTTAGTAGAGACAGGGTTTCCCCATGTTAACCTGATCATCTGATCTCAGATGGCACACTTGTCTCAACCTTCCAAAGTGCTGGGATTACAGGCTTGAGCCACTGTGCCTGGCCACTAAGTCGAACTTTATTAAAATTTAAAATATCTATAAAAGGTGCTATCAAGAACATGAGAAGATAAACCAAAGACTGAGAAAACATATTTGCACAAGTCATATCTTACAAAGAGCCTTTATCCAAAACATACAAAAAAACTTTTAAAACTAAACAATAAAACATGAACAAACTGAATAAAAAGTAGTCAAATGACCTTAAGAGACATCTTACCAAGGAAAATATAACAGATTGAAAGTGTATATACAAAAAGTTGCTCAACATTATATGTCATCAGAAAGATATAAATTAAAACCACAGTGAGATCCCACTATATACTGCACTACGTGTACACAAAACACTAACACCACCAGATTCTGGTGAGCATGCAGGGCAACAGGGACTTTCATTCATTTCTGGTGGAAATGCGAAATAGTATGGCCATTATGAAAGCCAGTTCAGCAGTTCCTTACAAAACTAAATGTACTCTTCCCATATCATCCAGCAAAGCAATCATACTTCTTGCTATTTACACATAAGAGCTGAAAACTTAGGTCCACATAATTACCTGCAGATGTTTATAGAAGATTTATTCACGATAGCCAAAACTTAGAAGCAACCAAAATATCTTTCAGTAGATAAATAAACAAATAAATTAGGGCACATCCAGAAAATTAGGGCACATCCAAAAGATAAAAAAGATTGAGCTATCAAGCCATGAAAAGACACAGAAGAAACTTAAATGCATATTACTAAGTAAAAGAAGCCATTCCAAAAAGGCTACATACTGAGTGATCCCAATTATATGACATTCTAGAAAAGACAATACTATGGAGAGAGTAAAAATATTAGTGGTTGCCCAGAGTTTTGGGAAGAAAAAATAAATAAGCAGAGCAAAAGCATTTTCAGGGCACTGAAACTACTCTGTATGACACTATAATGATGGATATACCTCATTATACATTTGTACAAATTCACAAAATATAAAACACTAAGAGTGAATCCTAACATAAACTGGGGACTTTGGGTGACATGTCAATGTAGGCTCATCAGTTGCAACAAATGTACCACTGTGGTAGGGGACTTTGATAACAAGGGAGGCTGTGCGTATTTGGGAACAGTGGGCCTATGGGAACTCCCTATACTTTCCACTCAATTGCATAGTGAACCTAAGACTTCTCTAAAAATAAAATATGTTCAAAGACAACAAGAACACCTGAACTCTCACCTGATCCAATAGGATGCAGGGAAAAGAGAGAACTGTCAAGGTCACAGGGGACTGTGGCAGGATGTATGAGACCCACTCTCAGCCCCTATGTTAACATCCCTGGGTGTGGAGGGGGTGTTTGCAGAAGGAGGAACAAGAAGATATAGGAACTGTCATTCTGGGTTCTGAGGGAAGGAGGGTGGGGCCCTTTCTAGCACATTTCCTCTAGAATCAAGAATGAGGATGCTTCCTAAGTTAGCTGCAGGGATATCAGTGAGGATTTATGCCGTGGGATGGTCCCCAGGATCTGACCTTCATGGAGAGTAATTTAGGTAATGTCTCTGAACTTTAGTTTTTTCATCTACAAAATAAGCCAGCAATATAGACATCCCTCTGGATGGTCAAGTCAGGAAAACAGAAACACAGGCAGAATGGTCAGCCTCCTGTCTAGCTAGACTAAGTTCTCAGTAGATGACTGCTGATATGGTTTGGCTGTGTTCTCACACAGATCTCATCATGAATTGTAGTTTCCATAATTCCCACATGTGGTGGGAGGGACCAGGTGGAGATAATTGAATCATGGGAGAGGTTTCCACTATCCTGTTCTTGTGATAGTAAGTTCTCAAGATATCTGATGGTTTTACAAGGGGCTTCCTCCTTTGCTCAGCTCTCATTCTTCCACTTCCTGCTGGCATGTGGAAAAGGATGTGTTTGCTTCTCCTTCCACCATGACTGTACATTTCCTGAGGCCTCCCAGTCATGCTGAACTGTGAGTCAATCAAACCTTTTTCCTTTATAAATTACCCAGTCTCAGGTGTCTTTATTAAGCAGTGAGAGAATGAATGAATACAGCTGTTTTCACTGTCATTCACCTCCAAAGACAGCAAAAGGAGTTTCCCCAACAATAAGAGAGAATCTACAATCTCTGGGGTAGACCACGTGTCCAGGTGTTGAGAGAGTTTTCCATGCAGCTGTCTGAGTAGCTCCAGTGTATTCAATGACTAAGCCCCTCCTCTCATCAGGACTCTTGTTGTTGAAAAAGCTGATCCCTCTTTGCTTCATCTCAGGCTCCTACTCCTAGATGGCCATCCTCTCTCTGGGACTCCAGCTCTTCCAGCCAGGCTTCCAGCTCTTTCAGCCAGGCTTCCCAAATGCTGGCTGCTAACATGTGGATTCCTGTTCCACTTTTCCTGCCTTTCACCTGCCCACTGCTGGCTGACCATACCATGCGCTGGGGGACTGCTGTGCTCCCTCTCACTGTGTAAATCAAGAGCTTGCTACACCCCCATTTTGATCACTTTGAAAAGCAGACACCAGGGTTTCTTTCTTTGGTTTCTGCCTTGCAGAGAGCATGCTATCTAGTTTAATCTTCTAAACAAAATTTTTGAGATTAATATTGTTGTTTCCATTGTAGAGATGTGAAAACCAAGAATTTAGAAAAGTAGGAGGCTTGCCTGGAACCACAAAATCTGTAAAGAGCAGAAGCAGAATTTGACCAAACGTATCTGTTAAGCCCGTGTTGTGCCTGCAGTGATGAGATGCAGTACACACGGTCTACCCTCCAGCATCTAGCATCCCCAGTGGGCACTGCTGATTCCTGACCCTTAGAGGGAGGCTCCAGAGAAAGCAATTGATAAACAACAGACCCCCTAAGCACGCTGGCCTGAGCCAGCTCTCTTAGGTGGCCTATGTCAAATTCAAAAAAGGAGAAAAGCCAAGACGAGAAACAGTTGCCATGAAATATCTCCCTTTGGTTTCTAATGACATGTTTATTAGCAATTCATCCTGGTAGTAATTGATCATAAAATCCAATTGTTGCCTGGCCCCATGCACCTCATAATGACAACACTGGGAAAATGACCAACAGCGCACTTCTGCCAGCCCTGTAAATCCATTCTGTATTTTCAGAGTAAGAGCATCCCATAAAAGGCGGGAATTGTAAAAGCTCACGAAGAAGAAATAAACATGTGACAATAGAACACAGATGGACAGTTGTGCTGGAAGCAGCTGCATGGGGAAAGAAAAGAACTGAGCTCTCAGGTTGTTTTTCAACGAGCCAAGTACACAATATCTTGAACTTCCACACCTTTCTCCACCCAGGTCTGAGATGGTGTCATGTTTCCCAGGGATTTCAAAATGCAAGGATAAAAGAGTTGACATATATCTTAGCAACGATGTGGGCTCGGGGACCAGGCAAAGTTGTAGCTCTGCACTTACCAGCTAAAGCACCTTGCTCAAGTCACCAACGGTTCCTGTGTCTCAGTTTTCTGGTCTGTAAACCAATAGTGATACTTAGTTAGGGTGAAGCCTCATTGGGTTTTACTGTCGATGCTGCATAGGTCTTTGTGACTGAACTGTTGTATGAATCCTATCACCATCATTTTACTTATGCAATACAGCAACCTAAGAAAAGGAAGAAAACCATTTGGCAGCAACAGAACCACAACTTTCCAGCATGCAGTGCTGGCTCAGGGGAGATCAGAGCCAGCGGGGAGGCATGGCTCATCCCCCTCCCCAGAATTCAGTCTTGGGGAAGCATGTAAGCAGGGGGGCTGCAGAAGGACACACTGTCTGTGCAAGTTGGCAGTGTCCATGTGTCCACAGCACAGGCTGCACATGAGGATAGGGTCCTCCCAAAAGAGTGCTGTCCAAGGAGGGCTGTGGGCAGATGGACTGTAATGACACCATCCTGTTTCCAAGGCTGAACCCTATGGGAGGACAGAGTAATGCAGCCCTTAAAGATCAAGTCATCTGACTAAAAAAAAAAAAAAAAAAAAGGAAAAAAACAACAACCCAAGTTGGAAACCTAGATCCACAGTGGGAAAGTGATTTGTTCAGGGAACCCATGGTCCCAGTGTGTGTGGATTTCTCTTCTCTCATCCAGGCGGCTTGGCCCTACTTCTGTCATCATCCTTCTTAACATGGATTTATCAATTGCCCAGCATTTGCAATGGACTAAAGAGGGTACAAAGGAAAGTGAGAATTGATATCTATATTCAAAAGATGCTTCAGAGACAGCTCCCCACACCCAGCCTGCCTTGAGCAAAAGAAGCCACAGGAAAGCTCATGCTTACAGCACAGACTAGGTGTTGAAGGCAGGTGGTGCAGAAACTCAGGAGGAGCGGCACTGCAGACTAAGGAGGTCCAGAGACCATGGAAAGCTTTTGGGGGAACGAAGGCCTGAGCTGGTATTTGGGGAACATTGTTAAGATCTAGACTGCTGGATTAAGAGAGAAAGATCGCCTAAAAAAAAAAAAAAAAAAAAAAAAGCCAACAGACCTCTCTGCCCCCTGGAAGCAGCCCTAGCAGGCTGTCGTGTAATGGAAATGCTGCCTTACATCCTGCACAGTACATTTCTATAAAATGATCAATAAAAGAAGCTGTCTAAAAAGGGGTGAGGTATTTTTTCATCAAGGAAGAGGCTGGATACATGTGCTATTCCTTCCTAGAAGTCAGGAACTGGGTCCAGAATTGGTCTGGCTTCAGAAAACTAAAAAGCCTTTGCCAAGTCTACGGTTTGTACAGCTCTCCAGTGGAGTCATGAAAAGCCCAGTTAGAACATAAAGAACGCTCTGTTCTGTGGGAGGCAATACAGCTTCACCAAGGGGCGAGGGGAAGTCAGCCTGTATCAGTCATCTTTCCATCCCTGGGAGACCGTTAGGAGAAATTCAATTAAAACCCATGACTTCTACCAAATCTCTATGGCCAGTTTGAAAAGACTAATTCTTAGAAAAAGCTGACTCCAGCATTATCTGTCTTTAGCTGAGCTGTTATGGAAAGGATATAACATCAAAGAAAAAAAACGGTATGTGCTTTTATTAAAACCAAACATAACCACAACATAAAGCTGTTGCAGAATCTTGGAGATCCTGCAAGTTTAGGTCTGTTCTGCTTGTTGGCTTTACCTCTTTCTCCTCTTCCTCCCATTCTTCCTCCTCATTCTTCATCTTTCTTCCTCATTCTAAGCAGAACATTTGCAAAATTCAGACCTTCTGTAGGCGTGACTGGCTGAGCTTTAGTTCTCCTCTGGAGCAGAATATTAGCAAGGACAGTGAGCTTGGTTTTAACTGATTCTGGCATCTTCACACAGCAAAAACCAAGGTATTGTAGTACGAAAATCAGATTGGGAGTTGGGAAAGGTTATGACTTAATGACAAAGGAATTAAAGAGAGACATTGGCATTATTTATTTCCCCTGACACCTGCAAAGTACAGGTGTCAAAAGATACATCAGAACAGAAAACATTAAAATTGGAAAGAAACTTAGCAACCATCTAGCCAAGGAATGACAGATTCCATATCCAGTACCATCTCTAAGGTATTGGCATTGATCATCTCTTCTCTCTGGAACTTTGTGTTGAGCAGGATTCGGAGGCTCAAGTTAAACTCATCAGGGTTGACTCTTCTGATCAGAGAGCAACGCTAGTCTTAGAGAACAGAAGAGGCAGTGTTTGCATCTGGCATTAGCATTCTTTAGTTCAACAAAGTCACATGGAGACAATACGTTACATCCTGACTTCAAACATTAGTTCAGAGAAGAAAAGACGCTGATATCCCTGCTTCAGTTATCCATGACTACTTAACAAACCACTACCAAACTTTCTGTCCTAACAATAACGACTTACTATTTTGCACAGCTTTGTGGGTTAAATGAACTCAGGATGCAGGTGGGGAGACTAGTGGTTCTTACATGGTAACTCAGAGCTCCCAAGAGAGCAAATGTGGAAACATTCAGGCCTCTTAAGACCCAGTCTAGAATTGGCTGGGCAGCATTTTCATCACATTCTACTTGTCAAAGGTGTTCCTTACCTTGTATGCACCTGCAGGGATGAGAGAATTTTGGCTATCATGCAGCAGGTAGGTGAATACCCCACAGGCTTTGCCACCTAAGACAGGGAAGCCAAACCGTCAGTCTGAAGTCCCTAATCTGTGAACTGCTGCTAATTCTTATCCCACAGTTTTCATGGTAAAGTCCAACAAGATAACGCACATCCAGTACATATCTGTGTCACACGACTTCCATGAAAAGAACTTAAACTTTTATTCTCATCATTTAATTTATGCCTCTTATCATGACAAAAGAGGCTGAGAAGGGAAGATGGTGACAAGTAATTGCTAAGCAGACAGGTATGTGGCTGACCCAGCGTGGACCGGCCGGAACACAGCCTTCATCTCCCCATCCCGGCCAACACTCTCATATGGACACAGCTGGCTTTGTTACAGCAGAAAGAAGGCCTCCCTTATGATGGCTCAAAGTTTCCAGAGAAACGTTCAAGGAACATGATTATAGAGTCAATCCCATTCATGAATACAGAGGGTTAGGGGTTGGGAAAATCATCTAATCCAACAGCCTTATTTTGAAAATGAAGTTTCCAAGCCCTAGAAGTTCATGAAAGCTCATGAAAGGTTTCTAACCACAGTGCCCTTTCTGTGGTAATGTGGGCTCCTTATTTAGTTCCATTCAGAAAATGTGAAGAGAGGCCTCCCTGCCCAAGGGCAGTGGGGATTCAAAGCAGTCAGTTTCTGTCAATATTTATATTCAATTTTAGTAATGCCTGGCTTCTTACCATCAAGTGGGCAAACCAAACTTGTCAAACCAAACTTGTCCTGAGCCGACAATCCCGCATGTAGAGACTCTCCATTGGATTTTGCTCTTTGGGATTTTATCCACTCAATGGTTTCTCTAAACAACAATCAGAGAAAGTCCCCATCCGCCATGAATTTATGGGGCATAATCTGATATTTTCTGGCCAATTGGCTCATTGCCTACAACAGAAATCTTCAAGCAGAAGCGACTGAAACAAGGACACTATTTGCTAAGCTAAGAAGTTATTCAAAGTCCATGATCCAGAAACACCAAAAATAGAAAAACCGACACAAAAATAAACAAATAGAAAGCCAGGCCAGGTGCTGTGGCTCATGCCTGTAATCCCAGCACTTTGGGAGGTCGAGGCAGGTGGATCACCAGAGGTCAGGAGTTTGAGACCAGTCCGAACAACATAGTGAA
>PVKP010002618.1:88675-120714 GCA_004027715.1 Plecturocebus donacophilus
AAGCAGATATTACTGTGAGTCCAGATCATGCCACTGCACTTCAGCCTGGGCTTCAAGAGTCAGGCTCCATCCAAAAAAAAAAAAAAAATCCAGAGATTTTCTTAGATATGTATGTGGAAGGATTCCAACATCTAAATGCTTCTACATCGTGAGATGAAAAACTAATGATGATGTCTTTATAGTAGTATCTCACATACATATATCTTCAGGGTTGACATACAGATTATCCTTTTCATTCACACAAGTTTCAGGTAAATCAGACTGGTGATATTAACCACACACCACAGGGGAGGAAAAACAGGCTCAAAACAACTGACTTACCCAAAGCAAGGGGCATAGTGGGACACAAGATAGAAAGTGGGAAAGTCCAGACTGAAGCACCCACCTCCTGACTCTACCACAGCCATGGTGCTGATATCTGCACAGCTAAACATAGAGTGCTGGAGACCACATGGAGTGTACAGCTGGGAAATTTTAGCTTCAGTCTGATTTCTAGCATCTATGTCGGAAAAGCATTTTGAGTTCTATGCTTTTATTGCATATTTAGCCAGTCAAGAGTCATAATCTATTTCACTCAGGCTTATGCCACTCACTGATGTCAGCAGAAGCCTATTTGTTTCTTAGAAATAGTAGTGGAAGATGTAGAAAGCACGCTTGTCAAATTTGGGCATGACTCACCTGTGAGAGGAACTTTGAGTGCATGGAAGCTCAGTAATAGCATTCACAGAAATCTGGACAGGCTTGAAAGACATGCCGAAAATAGCACTGAAGCGGGAGACAATGTAATGTTATGAACCTGAATTTAGAAGGCAGCTGCCTAAAGGTAGAGTGAATAGATTTAACAGAAATTCCTTTAAAAACAACCGGGAAGGATGGTTAGCATTGGTTAGCTTTGTAGTCTGCACGAGCCTGTGGTCTGAAGGGTGGGTCAGAAGGTTACGGCCCCTTAAGCCACAGTAAGAGAGTTTGGGTGTTCCGAATGAGGGGAGCACATCTGTCCTCTCACTGTTGGATGCTGCAGAGCTTTTGACTAGTTCATGTGGAAGCAAGCCCTGGGAACTAAGCTGTATTTGAAGAATGAATGAAGAATCTGTTCACATTTAGCCCAGAGAAAAAAGAATATATTAGATAAGACTTAATGGATGTTTTCAGATCATTGAAACATTTCCAACCCAGACAGTCCACTGATGAAGGGACCCAAGAGCCAGGTGCTGAAGCAGGACCTGGAGGAGGGCCTGACGCTGGGCGTGTAAGGAGAGTGATTCAGGGTCCTGAGCTCACGGACAAACTGTAACACTGCTCCCAATTCCTGTCCAAAATCAGAGCCCTTGACTCTGAAGTCTGCCCATTAAAACAGAGACCGTGGAAGCAATTGAGAAGGTAACTGGTTTCAGAAAGTTTCGAAAAGCAAAACACAACTAAACGATGCGGACTGAAATGAGCCGAGCACATACACGTTTTTCAACCCAGAAAAGCAATTCCACCCGAAGTACTTCATGTCAGTAAAGCACTACCTCTGATCCGGTAAAACAGCACTCCTCATATTCCATGACTTCCATGGGTGACTACGTTTTGCATTCCTTGCACAGACAGATTTTCATACTGACTAGACAGGGATTATGAGCTGTGTGTCAACTCCTTGCCATTGAATTGGTTTCTGCATTTCTGTGGAGCATATTCTAAAATTCATGAGATTGGAGATGTTCTCTGAACAGGCTCATGTAGGCAGTGACAGACACCCTTAATTTGTAAGCATTAGCAGAATGAGATGCAGTTGCAGAAAGTGTAATTGGATCATCTTTGTATTTCATGTCAGCGTGTCTAAGTACTGCTAAAGAATGCACCACGTGCTCAGCGACTCCCAGCAACACAGACGGGTTGTTGTAGGAATGACAAATAATAGCAGAATCAACTTTTTATTGTTGTGTTCAGAGTGTGGGGTGTGTGTGTATGTGTGTGTGTGTGTGTGTGAGAGAGAGAGAGAGAGAGAGCATGCACACTGGCTTTTCCAAGGCACTAGTCATTAAGTAGGAGAGCTTTAAGATCCGCCGAGAAGCATAATGGCTTTCAAACCTTTCTGACATTAAAATGTTCTATAATCACCTTCCATTAGTAAAATCAGAAAAAGCCTGGCTTTGGTATAAAGCACAAAATTCATTTGCCTTCCTCCCCCAGCCCTTAATGTCCTTGTGCCTAAAATATTCCAGGCTGTTAAGCTTTCAAGAAAAGAAATCAGTGTACTTTTTCTGTCCTAGGAAAAAAGGTCCAGATTTCATGACTGACTGTGTTTGGAAGACAGGTACGTTTTTTATAATTAAGTTACATAATTAAGACTAAAGGAAAAGGAAACCAACCCCATCTGCCCAGCTCGCTTTATATGTAAGAAAATTGGGTCCCTTATTTGTTGTTTGTGCCAAAATGCACCTAGAATTCAAATTCAGTTCTGACCACCAGATGGTAAGGGAAATGTAAACAGGCTAACGTTTGAGAGACGGCTTATAGATCTGGAGACATTTAGCATAGATGAAAAAAAATGGAAGCTGGAAACAATAGCAGTCTTTATGGATCCAAAGGATCACCCAGTACAGAAGAGGGTAGGCTAGTTCTCTGTGGTTTTAAAGAACAGAGAGAGAGCCAATAGATATTGTTTCCAGGAAAGCATACCCTGGCTAAACATCCTGCCGATCAAAGTTCTTGAAAATGTTTCCATTGAATAACATTGGTGCCCTGTTGCCAGCCCCAGAATATACTCTCTGGAAAAAAAAATAGTGATCAAATTGGTTTGGGATGGTTGCAAAACCTATCTCCCATATCTTCTTGCTTTAGAGGTTACAATGTGCATATTTAAAGATGTAGGAAGATGCTAAGAAACTGTGCAGTAAAGCAAACAATTAGACTTTATTTAAGCCAGTGTGTTTCAACTGCTCCTGTAACCTTGCTGACACCTTTCTATCCATATTTCTTTGATCTAGTGTTAAAATAAACACACTTTTGGAAACTTTGAATTGTAGGGGAAAAAAAGCCAGAATTCTTTATTCTGGTATTTGAAATTCCAGCAGCTCCAGTCCTGACCTCCTGCACAATTTCTTGCAATGTTCTGTGATTCCCAACTTTAACAGCCTGTTGCTCACCTGCCCTCCACCTGGAATCACGGCACATTAGGCTGATATCTCTGTGGGCACCAATCTAATAACATTTCTTCACTCAACAAATAAGTCTTGTGCATTTAATTCTTAGGCTCAGAGAGGCTAGGCAATTTCTCCAAGTTCACATAATTAGCTAGGGGGTTATCTAACCCCAACATCCAGGGGTTTCCAGTGTGCCTGTCTCCCCACTAAGGAGGGGGTGGACTTCAAATGTCCACTTCATCACCAGTTGCCTCCCACACGGGGCCATATAGAAGGTACTCATTGTGGGCTTTCTTAAAGATTAGAGCCTGCTGAAGTTTCCAGAGTGCAGTCCAGAGTGGAGCACAACCCCAACAGTGCGTAGTGGAAGCTGAATGTGTTCATCCACCTGCTACAGAGATGTAGTCCTTAGAGTAAAACACAACCAGTCCTGCTGAACTTGAAGAAGTGCTATGCTAAAGTGCCCTAGGAAATGGACCACCTGGCAGGAGGCTGTGAGCAACCCTAGCATCTCAGCCCCTGCATCTCAGAACCACAGCCTCAGTTTCTCCTTTTACAGGTGAGGAAATGATACTCAGAATGCTTCAGTTACTTGAGTAGCATTGCCACGCTTATAGGTAACTGAGTCAGAGAATCAGACTCTTGGGCTCTGATAATTTCAACATCATGCAGAGATAAGAAAGCAAAATGTCTAGTCTCCAGGCACGTAATTACACAGCAAGGAAACAGACTGCCTCTGATCAGGACAGTATAGACAACTGAGGCCCTGAGAGAGGCTGGAGAAAGATTACAAGACTATACTATGTGAAGAAAAGCTAAAGAACCTTAGCTTCTGAATATTTGGGGATCTCAAAAGTTCTCTTCAAACAATTGCTGGCATGTCTAACAGAAGAAATCAGTTTTGCATCCTCTGAAAAGGCAACATCTGTGGCCTTTTAGGAAGCACTTTTGGTCTTGTGTCAATGCAAGCAAACACTTCTGATTTCTAATGCAAGGACACACGGCTACCAAAGAGCAGAGCAGGAATTCCAGCCAATCACCGTGACTCCAGAAGTTTTGCCGTTAACCACAAAGCTACCTGCCTGGATCCATTAGAAACATTAAGTAAAATAATGTCAGTAGAGGCTTAAAGCAGAGTATACTATGTTTGTTTGCTTTATAAATAAAAGCTCTCATTAGTTTTTAACAGACAAGATTCTGGAATTTTGAAGAAAGTTCAGCATACCAGGAGTACTTCATTCATGTGTTCACCTTGGGTCACCCTTGAGGTCCCAGGCAGGCATGGCCCCAGGCACTGCAGAGAGTAGTGTGCAAACCTCCTGAAGCTTTTACGATTTCTAAGAAGATGTCTCTCATTTGAATTCTGACATATTAAGAAACATAAAATAATAAAAAAGTTTAAGGAAGTTTTCTTTTAGAGAGTTGTGCTCTTGTTGCCCAAGCTGGAGTATAATGGTGCCATCTCAGCTTACCACAACTTCCACCTCCCAGGTTCAAGCAATTCTCCTGCCTCAGCCTCCTGAGTAGCTGGGATTACAGGCATGTGCTACCATGCTTGGCTAATTTTTATATTTTTAGTAGAGACAGTGTTTCTCCATGTGTGTCAGGCTGATCTCAAACTCCCAACCTCAGGTGATCCACCTGCCTCAGCCTCCCAAAGTGCTGGGATGACGGGCATGAGCCACCACGCCCGGCCAAGGAAGCTTAAATGAATAAGTTTTAAGGAGCATGAGCAGCCTAAAGGGGTTGTGTTAATCTAGATGTGCTAGCTAAGTAATCAAATGAGGACCGGAAAACCCAAAGACCCCAGGTCAGCTCTGGAACTGCTCAGCATGTGACAGATAGAAAACACCTTTGGTGCAATTGGATTGCAAAGGCAAAAATGACTCTGCTAGTCAAGTTCAATGGGTTGTCTGACCTGGTAACTCTCAAGGTAAACAACTTTAAATTCTAAAATTACATCTATATATTTTTACTAGTCTTCAGGAATAGTAACTCATTCTTCCATCTTCCTGCATACAGCACTTTCCAGTTTACAAAGAAGGGCCCTTTGAGGGAAGATGGGGAGCCCAGAGATCATCCTGGCATAAATCTCCACCTTTCTGGAAGCCAAATTGCCTAACTACTCTGGTCATAGGTCCTGGTTGTCCCTAAGAAAAAATGAGATTTTATTGCTGTGGGTAGGTAAATAATGAGCCACTGAGCTTGAAGACCTTTTGTTTTCTTTTCTCTGTCAGGACTGTAAAAGCTTTGTAAACTTCTCTTTTACTGTTTGCTGTCTTGTATATACTCTATCCATATGGAGCTCATTGTGGTTCTCTAAACACAGCACCTCTTTGCTCACTCCTCAAAGGCTTTATAGCTCATTCTTTCTGCTTACAATCCCTTCTGGCCATCCTTCTCCTGCTTAACCCTTACTTTTCTCCAGCTCTGAATTCCAGGGTTCTCTCCCAGGCATTCCTCTCTGACCTTCCCCATCTCCTACTTCAGTGTGAAGCTCCTCCCCAGACTGTAGTTCTCTGGGCAGTCCTCACACTGGGTTACACTCACTTATCTGTCTGTCTTCCCCTCCAGACTGTGAGCGAGGCATGGAGCATGGAGGATGGCATGCCTTTCATGTCTGTGACTTCCACACCTAGTGCACGGTAGATGCGTGTACATGCTCATCAACTGAGAAAACACTGGACACTCACTTTCCACCCTAGAGCTGACATAAGGTCACAGCACAGAATTAATTGGGAGACATGGGATTTGTGTGTGCCACCCAGGAATGTCTATTGCAGCTTCCAAATGACATAATCTCAAGGAAAACGATCACTTTGAGAATCCACAGAAATGAGCAGACATTCGAGACTGTGGACACGTCACATCTGTGGCAGAGCTGATGGAGAAGCCTTAGCCTCAGCTCCAGAATGGCTTTGAATTGTGCAAAACCATGTTGTCGATTCCATTTAGAATTCACTAAGCACCTGATACATGTTGAGCATAGCACTGAAATCACTTCCAACAGATAGTTCCACCTTAGAAGCAGCAGCACTTTAGGCCCAGACTTCCTATGTTGGAAGGGCTGTCTCCCATGGGTGGGCACGCATCACTGGTCCTGGGGCTCAGTCCCTGATAGGAGGAGATACCAAAGCAATATCCTATTGAATTGTTTAACTTGAAAAGTTTTAGAAAACAATCTTAATGGTGCATTGAGACCCTTTCATTGTCTTGGTTCACTAGTTATAAATGAATTTCAATATGCATTTAATCAAAATATCCAGCTGCATTCATTTAAAAATGCAGCCCGCAAAAAAATCATCTAAGTGGGCCCCTTACCTCCCTGCTAAGAAAATGCAGGAGAGATTTCAACAGAATTTAATTTGGCAGAAAACTAAAAGCCCCTGAAATCAGCTATCTGGGATACACATTTTAGCTTTGTCTTTACTGGAGCAAAGACAACTAAAAAATGAGTGTGATCACACGAATGAGAGACAAGCCTGAGGGAGAAGGGCCGGCAACAGACATTAGAACCTACACACCTCAAGATCCTGTGAGCCCATGTCCACGGCAAACCCTCAGAGCTGACTCGGAACATCAGCATCATGGAGTGTGGTTGTTCTCTGTTCGGAAGTAGCAAGGTTTACTAGACAAAGTTTCGGTTTTGAAGTCAGACTTCTGAGCTAGGTGGCCATAATCAATTAGTTATTTTCTCAAGACATTGTCATCCTCTTTGAAGTATAGATGGCAAGGTCTGCTGCATAAAGTTTGTTAGAGGTTGAATTCTTTTCCCTCAAATGTGTATGTTGAAATTCTATTCATATGTTGAAGTCCCCCAGGACCTCAGACTGAATTACTGGGAGGCAAGCTTATTGCAGATGTAATTGGTTAAAATGAGGTTATAGTGAAATAGAGTAGGTCTCTAATTCAATATAGATGGTGACCTTCTAGAAATGGGGACTCTGGACACAGACACCCATACAGGAGGAACACGATGTGAAGATGAAAAGAGAGATCAAGGAGATGAGTCTGCAAGTTGAAAAATAATAAAAGATTGCCAGAACACCATAAGAAGCCAGGAGAAAGGCCTGAAACCACAGTTCACTCATAGCCCTCAGAGGCAACTGGCCCTGCTGACACCTTGATCTTGGAATTCTAACCCCCAGAACTGTGAGGCAATTGTTTTCTGTCGTTTCAGGCACACCTCTTATGAGGTTTCACTATAGAAGCCCCAGGAAATCAATCCATGGTCGTTCTAATGATGCATGGCATGCCGCCTGCAGGAGCTCCAGGCACTGGGCCCAGGGAGGTGTAGACAGAGGTCAGGTCCCTGTCTCATTGTTCTGGCCGAGATAAGGCTCATGTACGGAACTCAGGGAAGATGAGGGGAATGCAGCTGGAGCAAGTTGAGTGTCCATGCGTGTGCTGAGAAATGACGAAGCATTCCACAGTCGTTCATTGAGCACTTTTCTTGGCTTATGTAGCTGGTTGACTGAAAAATCAGTCCTTCCTTTTCTGTAAGAAACTCTCTGATGACAGCATGTAATCTTCATCAGGTCTTCATCATTCCAGAAAATCTCTAGAAAATTGTCTTTAGTTGAGCCGATAGGCCTCGTTCTGGGGTGGGGCACTAGGAATCCTCCAGCACACAGGAAGGCTCCCTGCCCAGTGCCCCCTGCATCTGCACAGCTGGCCGCCCAGGAGCCGATGCAATTCCAGGTGAGCGAAGGAGCCTGTGAATATAAAGGATGGAGACAGACTCTGATCCTTTCCATTTTCCAGTTGGATGTTACTAGAATCATTTGATAGAAGAAGAGGCTCTGACAGAGGTCTCCAGCAGGAAAGAACATGGAGACCCCAAAGCATAAAACACCAGGAGATAAGGGAGGCTGCGGCAGGTGACCAGGGCTTGTCACTCTATGGGCAGGAGCTCTGGGTCCTGTACGCAGCAGCAGAGGAGGCTGAAGCCCTCCCCTGCCCAGTTAAAGATCAGGTCTGTCTGAGGATGACAGCTGGGCTTCATCTCCATGGAGCAGTCGGACAAGCAGGGCCCCGGGAATGATGTAAACCCCTTATGTTTCAACTGTAACCCGACGGGACAGACATCAGCTGAAAACCAGGGCCTGGCAAAGAACTGATTCCCCTTCTAGAAATTCTGCTATTTTTGCCAAAGAATGGGAATGAGGACACAAAGTTTTGCTTCCTCCTCTGTCCTGGCAGCTTGTGTGTCTTCCTGTCAGCCATCGGGGACCTGCTGATTAACACGCCCCCTCTCCCTGTGTGTGTGTCGCCTTTTTATCTCCAATGAGTTCTAGGCAAGTGGGCAGTTGCCTTGTAGGCATTCTGAAAATACAAAGCAAAATCATTAGGGATACTAATACATTTTAAACCAGCAATTGTACACAGAGACGTTCATTATGGTGGAATTTTAAAAAGCAAAAAACTCAAAAGGAAGTAAGATACCTGTTCGGCATTGGGACACTGCATAAATTAAGAATGTACAGTGCACTCAAACACAACGCTGCCATTCGAGGGGCTGCTGCGGGGACAAGGGTCAGTTGACAACAGCCAACAAGCCAGTCGAGGCTGGCTGCCATAGTGTGTCGCTGGCAAGCTGGGTTTTATACTTTCCAATGGTTGAAAAAAAATTAAAAGAAGAATAATACTTGGCATTCTATGAAAATTATGCAACATTCAAATTACAGTGCTCATAAATAAAGCTTTATTGGAACAAAGCCATGCTTGATCTTTTATGTGGCATCTAAGGCCCTTTTCATCCTACAACAACAGCATTTGAGTAGCTGAAACAGAGCCTAAAATATTTACTATTTGGCCTCTTACAGAAAAGGTTGGCTGACCTCTGTGGCAGAAGAATCATCACACAAATAATTACATCTTCTATGAAAAAGTAGACAGAAAAGCATTGCATGCCGTAAGATGCGCATTTGAAGGTGTGTACCATACAGGGTCCAGGGGGATGTGTTTGAAAAGAAACTTCACTGCGTAATCACCGCATCATCACTAGATTGTGGGATTACTGGTTAGTTAATTATTATTAGTGTTACTATTTGTGTTATCATTATGCTCACCTGCATTTTCCAAATTTTCTATAATATATATTTTTAAAATAAGATGAAAACTTAAAAAGAAAAAGAAATCACTTCCTTAGGCAAAGGTTAGAGAGCTCTGTCTTGCATACCTGTTCTGAGATTCTTCTTGGGCCTGGGAGGAAGAGTTTGTAGTGAGACACAGTGATGGCCTTGTGCATTCATTCCATCTCTGTCATTCTTTGAATGATCTGGCCATGGGGCACCATATAGACATGGGCCAATATTCTTGGCAACATATAAAAGTTATCTGAGTTTTTGTAACATTTTGGGCAGCCCAAAATATAAAGTAGCCAGTTTAAAAACATTTAGTGATATAGTTTTATAAAAGTTTTATATAAAAACAGAATGAGTCGATCAAGTGAACAAGCACTCAGAGGCTGCATGTAGACAGCACACATCTCGGAGCCCGTGTGAAGTATCTCACAGAGGACTCCAGCCTCCCTCAGTCTCTGAGGCCCTCGAGGCTCTCCAGACCCCTAGCTGCATCTGGCACCATGTTAAATTAATTAAATTAAGAAATATCTAATGTGAGTTGCCCTGCTAATTTGAGAAAATATAATTAAGAACACATTTTTAAAATTTTGAACCTCATAATGAGAGACCCTTTGAAGTAACAGTTCATGCTAAAACCACTGGAGATATTAACTTACACCCTTTCAAGCTGATGTCAGAAAACTTACACCAAGTGTTACATAACTTTACATGCCAAATTTCTCCTCATTGTAGGTAGAGGGTAATGACTGCTCCCTCCCAGAACGCTGCCCACAGCAGACAGGCTCAGCTTCACTCTTCACTGGAGTGCTTTAGAGGGTGACTTGCTTAAGAAGATGGGCTGTGCCTCCATTTCCCCCGCAGCAGGTGGGTCATCTGAGGCTTGTGGGACCCAGTGCGATGGCATTATGGAATACTGGAAGCCCCGTGACAGCCAGGTCTGCAACTCAACCTCCCCGTGCTACCCGGGCCCCACATATCCCAGGTCTCACTGAGAGCCTTTAGTCGGTTTGTTCAGTGAAAGAGCTGAAAACTCCAAATGCATATGTCTTAGACTTTTTTTCTTCTTTCCGCTTTTCTTCTTTCCTATTTTCTACTCTTGATATTTGGAATTAAACTAAGCCTCCACTGCAGAACCAGTTTGAGAGAGCACAGACAAATACACATGAATTGAGACAAGGTCTCTGCGTAGAAGAGCTATCCTCAGGGCTGGACACACGTCATTCCATAGCAGCCATCACTCAGCACTCAATAAAGAGACCTAAGAGCAGAGCAAGCTCACATTTCAATGTCAAAATCAGTCTCCAGCCCTCAGCCCCTTCCTCTATTCCTCTTGCATTCCTTACAAGCACACTAGGTGAAGCATGCAGGCATTGTCCATCTTTGTCAGCTGCTGGTGGCCATGGTGCAGAGGACTTCACAGAGACAGGGAGAAGGACTTGGGGAGATGAGTGCCCTTTTGAAATCAAGATTAAAGTGTGAAGTCACATCTCATTTCATTATGTTCTTTTTGCAAGAATCTGATGAGGCCTCTTTCTGATCTTGCAGCAGAGTTCCTGTTCTTTTGAAAGCCTCCTCTGCCTGCTCCTAATTCAACAATGGCTCCATACAGACTCAAAGAATTCCCATATCCATAAGACTCAGCACATCCTTAGCAGAGCATCTGTCTGGGTCTTCTATTCCTTAAAAGAGACTATAAGATGATGCTGTTCATGACTCCTGGCAAGGATTTATAACCTATTTAATCACACTCATTCTTAAAGCATTCCAGGCCTAGAAAGACTGACAAAGCTCCTTGTAATAAAACTACAAACATATCCAAGTTAGTACACCCTGAGCAGGATCCTTCTTGGATGCTGCTGAGAGGATGGTCATGATGTTCTCTCCCAAGCTTCTCAAACGGGGCCAAATGGGCCAGAGTGAGACGTAATGGGACCAAGGAGGAGGCTGCATTTAGGGCTCTCTTGAGACAGTCTCCTTCAGACAGAGCCCTGGAAGAGAAAAAGACATCTTGCCACCTTACAGACACCTGGATGGGAAAAGCAGTAGCCCTGGCCTTAGCCAGGTTTGGAAGGGGTCAGGTCCCAGAGGAGCAAAGTAAGTTCCTTTCCAATTGCTCTGGAGGAGAAGAGCGAAGAAATTATATCAGGGGAGGAACCACACCCTTGGAGGCCACTATCAGATGTTCAACTGACTTGATTTCTGACAGCCATATTGCTCACAACCCAGTGGGCTTTGGAAAAGCATATTTCACTCATTAGAAAGGACATTGTTTTATAGACACTACATAATGACATTCCATACGTTGTATAACACCAGGTGAATGAAATGAGGAATGTGAAATCATTTGAATGGTGTTGAAAAGACACACACACAGAAATTAAGGAAATAAAAAAAGTGAATACCAAGATACCGCTCCATTCTGGATGGAATTGTTAAAATAATCATCCCCTCCACTATCTGGAGAACCAAAGCTCTGACAAGTGCAGATTTTATCACTTATCGACTTGCAACCCTGAGCATGGCACTTACAGCTCATTAATTGAACATTTTCATTTGCATCAAGAGATATATTCAGCATATACTTAATAGTTCTGTTGTGAAGTTGAAATGAGAAAGAATACAGATGTTACACATTTCACACCATACCAGGTACAGAGGATTAAATGTAGTTCACTTTATTATTACCAATTCTTAAAACCGTTTTCAAGATAATATGAAGTTTAATTTATAGATTAGAAAACAATGTCAGAAAAGCTATGCAATTTTTCAAGGCAATGCAGATAATAAACAGAGAAGCTGGAATTCAAGTTTATTTCTTTCAAATGTCAAAGTTCATATTCCTTCTAGCCCATAGCTTTTCCGACTTTAATGTGCACACAAATTACCTAGAGATCTTGCTAAAGTGCAGCTTCTGATTCAGAGGATGGAGATGGGGCCGAAGAGTCCACGTCTCTGCTAAGTTACGAGGGGAAGCCAACGCCGCCGCTCTGCGGAGCTACTCTTTGAGCAGCGAGGTTCTAGAATATTTTGCATTGTTATTTAGCATGCCGCCTGAAAAGGTGAATGGTAGAGCAGACATTGAAATGGATTTACAGGAAAGGAGAAAAGAATAAGAAGGAGGAAGAGGAGGAGGAGAGGATGGAGGAGGAAGAACAGAAGAAACAGTCGTGTCAGAAAGAATCCTGGTGCCAGAGAAGAGGAGAAAACATCAGTCTCACCTCCATGCCTGGAGCCAAGGTGTTCATTTAGCAACTTACGCGTTCTGGGCATTTTACACACTTGTCAAAATACCATACAGAATCACAAAATTGTGCCTTGGTCTCTCTGCCGTCAAAGGTTGCAAAGCTAGCTTTTTTTCCACTCTCAGTCTCCAGCACCCCAGCTTCTGGAAGAGCAGCCAAGCTTCCGTTATGGGGTCACTGGCCCACGGCAGAATGACAAGAGGTAGCTACTCTCAGAGCTGTGATCTGAGGCATCTGCTTTGTAGTAAGATAAACCTGGGGCTCACGTCCAGACTCTGCTAGTCCCCAGATTCCTCTTCTATGAAATAAAAACATGTTTTTGATTTATTAAATTTTTCTGAAGATTAAAATGAGTTAATATGGGTAGAGCACTGTATCAGTCAGGGCTCTCCACAGAGACAGAACCGATAGAATATTGAGAGGTATATGAGAGAGGATTTACTAGGAGAATTGGCTCACACAATTTGGAAGGCTGAGAAGTCCCAGGGCAGGCTGTCTGCCAGCTGGAGACCTCAGGGTGCTGGTGCTGTGGCTCAGTTCAAGACCCAAGGCCTCGGAACCAGAGAAGCTGATGGTGTAACTCTCAGAGTGAGGCCACTCTCAGTGTGTGCCACTGATGTGAGTCCTGCAGTGAGTCTAAAGACCGGGAGTCTGGAGTTGTTGTCCAAGGATAGGAGAGGAAATGTGTATCACAGCTCCCGCTGTTAGAGGGACACATTAACCTTTTCTCTGTTTGAGTTCTCTCCGGGCCCCCAGCAGATTGCATGGTCCCCACCCTGCCCACTCAAACTCCCACGTTAATCTCCTCTGGAAACACCTCACAGAAACACCTACAAATGACGCATCACCAGGGTTCTAGGAATTCCTCAACCCAGCCAAGTTGACACCGAAAATTAACGTTCACAAGCACTTAGAGGAAATTGTGGCATGACATAAGCTCTCAGTACTTGTTAGTTCCCATGTTGGTGCTAACCTCTGTGAAATGATCTCTGTGCCTGGCACGAAGGAGTGAATGTGACTCCCCACCTTCACTGAATGCTTACCATGTGCCAGGTGCTGGACGTAAGCGCTGTTTTAGAGATAAAAGCCTGGGCATGGTGGCTCACACCTGTAATCCCAGCACTTTGGGAGGCTGAGGCGAGAGGATCAAGGATCACAAGGTAAGGAGTTCGAGACCAGCCTGGTCAATATGGTAAAACCCCACCTCTTCTAAAATACAAAAATTAGCTGGGCGTAGTGGCGTGCATCTGTAGTCCCAGCTACTCCGGAGGCTGAGGCAGGAGAATCACTTGAACCCCAGAGACAGAGGTTTCAGTGAGCCGAGATCACGCCACTGCTCTCCAGCATGGGCAACAGAGGGAGACTCCATCTCAAAAAAAATAAATAAATAAAATAAAGAAACTGAGGCACAGAGGAGTTAAGTCATTTGCCCAATTCACGTGCCTAGTAGGTGGTGTCATTGGTATTTGAACCCAGAATTGTGACTCCGGGGCCTGCTGTGATCCTCTTCTCTTGGCTGTATTATTTGGTGGTGCTGGTGGTTGTGGTTGCTGCTGTTGCCATTAACGTTGAGAGGAAGTTTTCTGGGCTCCTAAAATTTCTAAGTGCCAATTCTGTTTAACGTGCTGGTAGAGGTGATAGAGTGGTTTATGGAGAGGTGAAATCTCTCAGCAGAGATCCATCCTGAGCCCAGCTCATCAGCAGCTTCTTTGCAGGGCATCCAGATTCTCAAACTGTCCCCATCACTGTCGGAACTGATTAAGCCAAACACGTTTTCAGTAACATTCAAAGACTTCTGTAATTGGCTGTATGACAAGAGTTGTACACAAGCAATGAGTTAGCAAATCTACCAAACCCTCTTACACAAAGAGTCTTAGAAGAAAATGAGCTAATTATACATATGCTGTCCAGACAAAGGACGGGGTTTGAACCAAGATGCCTCTTCATTACTGGGAGAAGCAGCCCTTGCCTTGAAAATCACCGAGCTGAGAATGTGGACAGGGTCAGAGGTATCCTGTAGTCAACCCCTTCTGTTCCCATTTACCAACATGAGGAGATGAACCACTAAACGACTTGCTTCCTCTATTAGTCCTTTTCCACACAGCCACAAAGAAATACCCTAGACTGGCTAATTTATAAAGGAAAGAGGTTTAATTTGCCGAGTTCCACATGGCTGGGGAGGCCTCAAGAAACTTACAATCATGCCGGAAGGTAGAGGTGACGCAGGCACCTTCTTTACATGGCAGCAAGAGAGAAAAGAGTGTAGCACTCATAAAAGCATCAGATCTCATGAGAACTCACTAGCATGAGAACAGCATGGGGAAAACTGCCCCCATGATCCAGTCACCTCCCTCACTCAACCTGTGGGGATTACAAATCCAGATGAGATTTGGGTGGGGACACAGAGTCAAACCATATCACTTCCTGAAATAAAATAACAGTTTTGTCTCTTTGTAGTTCCTGAACCAAGCACAGTAGTGAGCACTTGCACATGGGCAAGACATGCAAAATGAACAGACAAACACAGTCATGTACTATGGCCTAAATGTTTGTGCCCCACCTCAAAATTCATACAATAAAATCCTAACCCCCAAGGTGATGGCATGAAGAGGGGGGACCTTTGGGAGGTGACTCGGTCCTGGGGTGGGGCCCTCATGAATGAGATTAATATCCTTATAAAAGAAGTTCCAGGGAGTTTGGTTGCCCACTCCACCATGGGAGGACACAGCAAGAAGGTGCCATCTATGAGGAAGCAAGTCCTCACCAGACCCCAAATCTGCCTTCATCTTGGATTTTCCAGTCTCCAGAACTGTGAAAAATAAATGTCTTTGTTTAAGCCCCCCGGTTTGGTTTCTGTTTGTTGTTGTTGTTTTAACAGACACAGTGGACTAAGTCATAATGACAGCTGTCCTTTAAAGAACAGTAGCTACAGGTTGGTCATAGGTTAGGGCTTTTCTCATTATTTCTGATTCTCATAAAATCCTGCAAGGCTATTGATTAGTTTTACAGATAGAACCAAGGTTTAGAGGATTAACTCAGTGGCACCAGGTCACGAGCCACTCCAGTAAGAGCCAGATGCCTTGTGTGAAGCCTCTGTGTTCTCTTCCTGCTCTGCAGTTGCTCTCTCTGGGACCCAACCTAGAGCCACCACAACCCAGGAGATCTCCCACTACATGAGGAGGTGGTACTCACAGATGAACCTCCAGGGTCTGGGCAGGGGTAAGGCCGCTGGATATATGGCAAAAGGGAGGAAAAATACTATACAGGGCACAGAGGAGTGCATGCTCCTCCTAAAGACATGTGCACTCAGTACTTTACGATTACTTTCAACACTAATCAGGCCAAACAAGTCTGCAGTCCAGATCCTCATTGGGTATGGCAGGCAAGCCATCAGAGAGCCTCACAGTATTTTATTCTGCCAACTCACCATAATGGCATGTGGATATATGCAAAGATTTGCTTAAAACCCTTCCACTAGTTAGCTGCATTTTCCCTAGTTGGTCTTATCAGCATCTCAGAATTGTACCCAAGACAAATTACTTTTACTTCATTTACATATTAGGAGAGTCTGTGGTTCCCACCTTTCAAATTCCTTTGCTCAGTCCCTAGAGACCATCCTTTAATATAAAAAACCAAAGTCTTCCATGTTTCTTTCTTGACGGGGTGAGGTCTGTCTTTAACTTATTTTCAAAAGGTTAATCACATGGAAAGTGTGATGCCATTATGTTTTAGCCTGCCAATGATATATTATATAATAGAAAGAGAACAGGACAATTTATGTACAACTATAGTTTCTGAGAACCCAGGTGTTAAAAGGATAACCATCTGACCTCACTATTACATGAGTTTGTTGCTTGGAACTTTTAAAAAATGTGTCACAGAATTCTAGAGATAGGAAGGTCATTAGAAGTACTCCAGTCCAATCAACATATTTTTACAAGTGAGGAAAACTTAAGGCTTTGCCCAGAGACATGAGTATATACTTAAGTGTCTAGTCTATCGTATTCCTGTATGACTTGGGGCAAGACAACCTGTCATGCCTCAGCCTTCCCAATTGTCTGAAGGAGGTAAACACCACCACTCCCAGGAGGATTTAGTGAGTACTAAGGACTCAGTTTCTGTTTTACTGACCTCTGTGTGGCTAGTATTTAGCTCCGTGTCTGACACACAGTGGAGGTTAATTAACACATGCGGGGTGAGTAAGGGATGTAAAAGCCTGGCCAACACATAGTATGTGCCCAAAACTGTTGGTTTCCCTTCCTATAAACGACACCTCTAAAGTCACAACATGAGCCATTGAATTGAGTCTGGAGCCCAAAGCTGATTCCCCCACCAGTGCTCCTTGCTGGTGAGTTACAAACGAAGGACCCTCGTCTCGGGAACAGGTCGGGGGCTACACAGATGGAAGAGATTACACGTTCCTTTGCCTAGGGTAAAATTGAGTTATGCCTTTTTGTTATTCTGAGATGAGAGAAATGCCCAAGTCAAATGTTTCTTTGCCCCAACTCCATCCATCACAGAAGGAAACCCTGGGACAGAGGTGACCACCTTGCTGGGCTAATTTGCTCCAGGTGCTACCACCACAGGTGACTGCAAGCCTGCTCATACTCAAAACCCAGTGCATTAGCCAGAATGAGGTTCCCAAAGGGGAGTATGAAAATGGGTACCTGCTGAGAAGTCCTGCAGCACGTGTCTACCCTTTCATCATTCACTTTTCAATCTTTCAGTGACAAACAGTGCTGTACATTTTATGCTCACACCCGGCACCTGTCAAGCCCTATCCTTGGCTGGCCTTTCAAGGCCTCACACGCTCTGACTCTAGGCAAGTGTACTAACCTGTCTGCCACGTTGCACCCCTCCCATCCACCACGCTGAGCTGCTGATGTGCTCGGGGTCTGCAAGTGGTGACTCTTCCGACTGCTCCTTCCTTGGTGCTCGCACAAGACTGGGTTTGCTCCTAGGCCCTGGCATGTACCTCACTCTGTACTGAAGCAGAATTGTCCACGTTTGCACCTTAGTATCCCCCTACCCTTTCCCCAAACACGGCCCTGGTAACTTGCTGTGGCCTGCACAGTGTCCTTGTCCCAGGAGAAGCTTCACAGAGCTTTATGCTAAATGCTCACCTATCTGCACAGTCATCACACTCTAATTTTTCTGAGATCCCAAGACTTAGTCTATCAATAAACATTTTTCTTTAGGCTCCCTCCTTCACGTTTCTACTTTACCTGATTAATTTGTCTTCAGGCAGAACCATGAAAAAAATTATGGGGATAGAGCTCTCTGGACCTGACCCTAGATATAAGCACTCACCTTGGGAGGAGCCCTAAGTTTCACCCTCCTATCAAGTTGGTCTGAAATTTCTGGGGAAATCAAAATGTAAAAGGGTGTATGGTTATATTACCCTCTTTGGACAAGTTGGCTAAATAATAAACATGTCATCCATACAGGAACATTTTTGTGAGTGGAACGAGGCATTATTAATATTAGTAGGATAATAGGCATAAACCGTTACTTTCCTAGGAAAACAGAATGCAGAGGCAGGTGAACTCCAGTCTAGGGCAAATCTGAGACATGGTTTTCAGAGACCTGTGAGTATACACCACTGAGGAGATGCATGGAGAACAATAAGCCAAGTGCATAGGCCTGAGGCAAAGGGCGCTAGTAATTGCTGGGATGAGAGGTACGGACCCCTCAGATCATCCTCTGAATCCCAGCCTTTTTCCTGGCCCTCTGTGCTCATGCTCCAGACCACAGAAGTAGAAAAGCTGAATGATAAAATCTTTGTAAGCTATCAAGAGTATGTGTCTTATGCCATTTACTCATGTTACAATCATGCACATGTACCCTCTGAACCTAAAAAGAAAGTTGTTAAAAAAAAAAAAAAAAAGAGTATGTCTTAGTCTATTTGTTCTGTCGTAACAAAATATCATAAACTGTGTGGCCTATAAACAATGGAAATTTATTTTTTACAGTTCTGGAAACTGGAAGACCAAGATCTGGCGCCAGTAGATTCAGAGTCTGGTGAGGACCCATTCTCTGGTTTATAAATGGCTCCTTCTCCCTGCGTCCTCACAGGGTAGAAGAGTCAGGGAGGCTATCTGGGTCTCTTTTATAAAAACACTAATCCCATTCATGAGGGTGCTATGCACATGATCTAGTGACTTCCAAAATGCCCCACCTTCCCACATCGTCACCTAATTGGTGGTGGGAGAAGGGGTGACACCAGCATTTACACCATAGCAGTGTGAGATGGCTTATTTCATGCTCAGGTAGCAAGGGAAGCACAAGTGGACATCACACTGTGGTCCATCTTAAGCAGATGGATGGCTCTGGAGCAAAGAACAAGCCCATCAATATGAGGAAGGACTCAGACTCAATTTCAGTACTAGAGAACATGGTAGGTATGAGGGACCACAGTGCTCCAAGTGCTACAGGCAGGGCAGGCCTCATAAGAAGCCCACCTGGGGATGCCTGAATACTGAGCTAGAGACCCTCAAAGGATTTCTGGTGTGTGTGTTTGTGTGTGTGTGTGTGTGTGTGTGTGTGTGTGTGTGTGTACGTGCGTGCACGCACACATGTGTTTATTTGTTTACTTTTATTTTGTGATGATGTAGTTGGTGGCTGTGGCAGAAAAATACTGCTCTGTTATGGATCCAATCTGTACTCTCAGGTTGGTGAGTCCTGGGAAGGCACTGGTTACCACAGTGAAGCAAAGGCAGCCAAGAGCTGTTTGAGTTGAGAATGCACTGGGAGCCAAGGATTTGTTCTCCAGTTAGCTGTGCACATATGTACAGTTTTCATAAACTTTTCATTTTAAAATAATTTTAGACATAGAAAACTAGCAAGACTTATATAAGGCATACCTGTTGTATTAGTCCATTTTTACACTGCTATAAAGAATTGCCTGAGACTAGACAATTTATAAAGTAAAGAGGTTTAATTGACTCACAGTTCAGCATGGCTGGGGAAGCCTCAGGAAACTTACAATCTTGGCAGAAGTCAAAGGGGGAGCAAGGCACCTTCTTCACAAGACAACAAGAAGCAGGATGAACACAGGAGGAACTACCAAACACTTATAAAACCATCAAACCTCACAAGAGCACAGTCACTACCATGAGAACAGCAGGGGGGAGCACAGTCATTACCATGAGAACAGCTCCCATGATCCAAGTGCCTCCACCTGGCGTTTCCATTGACACCTTGACATGCGGGGACTATGGGGGTTACAATTCAAGATGAGATTTTGTGTGGGGACACAGCCAAACCATACCACCTGTATAATCTTCATCAATAGTCATTGAGTCTATACTGATATAAATAAGTAAATAAATAATAAATTTTAGAGGTGGGAGACTCAGCTTTAGAACAACATGCCAAATCACAAATGTGGAAGAAATGATTAAACAAGCATCACGATGTGGTAACCATCATATAGCAAGAACGTGATTCAGGAAACAATCATTGGTGGATGCTAGTAGGAAATTTTGATGAGAAGCAGGATGTTCACATATCTCAAAGTATCTTGCCACAGAGTAGTAATATTTTACAAAGAAAAAGGCAGTAACTTTGCAGTGAGAAACTCAGCAGAGACCACCCTAACCACATGATCAAAGTCACCATTATCAGGACTAGAGGGATAAGCACTTTATTCTCTTGATTGATTGATATATATAAATATGAACTTATGGATCCTTACTCTGTTCAGGTGGTTCTATAAGCCATCACTGCCATTTTTTTTTTTTTTAGACAGAGTTTCGCTCTTGTTGCCCAAGCTGGAGTGCAATGGTTCAGTCTTGGCTCACCACAACCTCTGCCTCCTGGGTTCAAGCCATTCTCCTGCCTCAGCTTCCCAAAAAGCTGGAATTATAGGCACCCACTATCACGCCCCACTAATTTTTGTATTTTTAGTAGAGATGGAATGTTACCATGTTGGACAGGCTGGTCTTGAACTCCCGACCTCATGATCCATCCACCTCGGCCTCCCAAAATGAACAGGTGTGAGCCACCACTCCCAGGATTTCTTTCTTTCTTTTTTTTTTTTGAGACAGAGTCTCACTCTGTTGCCCAGGCTGGAGTGCAGTGGCATGATCTCATCTCACCATGGCCTCTGCCTCCTGGGTTCAAGCAATTCTCCCACCTCAGCCTCACGAGTAGCTGGGATTACAGGTGCATGCCACCACACTCAGCCAATTTTTGTATTTTTAGTAGAGACAGGTGTTTCACCATATTGGTCAGGCTGGTCTCAAACTCCTGACCTTGTGATCTGCCTGTCTCAACCACCCAAAGTGTTGGGATTACAGGCGTGAGCCACTGTGCCCGGCTAACTGCCATTCTTTGTTAATTTTTTGATGCTCAAACTGTTTCTGATTCGCCCAGTGGCACTTCCTCCAAGCTGACCCCTGTACCTCATGATGTGTGTCCCTGTTCTCTGAGCACGTCCTTACATCCTGGCACAAGAGGTTTCAGGAAAAAAAAAACGTTAGTACATAATTTCTTTTGTTCTTACACAGTATGGAAATATACCTGATTTCAGTCTAACTGGGTTTATTTTAGACTACAGTCATGAGAAAGGATTTTCAATCCTAGAAAGTTGTGTGCATGGGACCTAGAGTTTATCTAATCCAACCTTTCATTTTCATATTAGGAACCTGGGGCTCAAAAGGAGAAGCCACTTGTCCAAGGATCAATATCCCAAAAGGAACCCGTTTCAATAAATTCCTTCAAAATAGGCCAAAAGAACTGTGATTCAGGAAAACTCCAGGATAAGGGAAGACAGTATTAGGTCCAAGCATGAAACCCAATGGAGTCTGCTGTTTTTGACTCCTGTGTCTGACCTCCATAGCCCAATAAACCATTTTTATTACAACATGCATAACAGACTTGCCAGCCATCCCCACATTTATAGATGGTCATTAATTTTTTTTTCCTAATGTAATGCATTCCACTCACAAAAAAATCCTTACTCATCATAAATTATGAGTGTGGAGAGGAAGCATTACAGTTATACACCGAGAAACAAATGCTTCTCATCATACCCTCAATTATTATTTCTTGCAGAATTTGAATACATCTTAAAGGATATCTTTGAAAAAGCTATTAGTTCCATTACAGGGCTTTAAGCCTTTTCATGTGCTTTACTTATGCAATTCTATAGGGCTGCTAGAAAAAAGTGACCCATGCAATGGAATTTCAGGGGACAGCAATGTCCAATCTCTGATGTCACTGATGTTTTGTCATTGCACAGTCCTCTGATTGTCAAGGAAAAAGGATATTAAGAATCTTCTTTTTATCCAGAATTTTTATATTCAAAATTATTATACTTTAGGGAATTTTTAAAAACTTCAAATGAGAAGAGTTTTTGTGTAGTAGAAAACAATAAATACATAGAAGAGTACTTTCCAAACTGATTCTGATATGAATAGATATTACTCAGAAAAAAAATACATTTATCGGTCAATTAATTTATGTGGCTTTGCATCTTTTCTTTTTCTTTTTCCTTTCACTAGAGCCTGTTATAAAGCTAGTGTTCTTTCGTAAAAATACTTTTAGGAAATGCCAACTTAAGGATATGATATCTAAGTGAGAGAGGAGATCTGTGTGCTCCATTTTGTAGCACACAGGGGTGAGGAGAAAAATAAGACAGGAAAAGAGCTTCTAGCATGACCAACAGGATTTAGTGACCAGTAAACATCGCTGGGAGAAATTAGCAGGATATTAAAGTTTCTGTTCATCCATTCAAACAGTATTTACACAAATACATGTTTACCGAAAGCCTACTAGATACAAGAGATGCAAGAAAAAACAAGAGAAACATTGTAACTGGTAAGTAGAAAAAGAAAAATCCAGCAAGCAGTGAAAGTCAAAGATGCCATTGCTGTTACAGAGAAGAAAGAGAGCAGACCAAGTCCCTGGGAAGAAAGGAGGCCACAGGGAGTTTCCTGGAGCAGAAATCTTGGATGTGGAGGTTTATCAGCTAAAAGGCCTTGTTAATTCCCCTGCATGTTTTAAGAATAAACGACATTTTGAAGTCGATGTGCCCAAGATTTCTTGCAAAGGGTAGAACAAATTCAGCTGCTTGTAATCTGCATCTAGTGCATCAGGCATATGCTTTCTACTGTATGCCCACAGCAGCTAAGGTACTATCCTCCTTAATTCTGTCAAAACCATCCACAAAGCATTCTTAAGGCACAAGAAGAGGGAAGGCAGAAGGAAATGGAAAAGGGATAGAAGCAACTGGACATGCTCCCTCCTTCAAAGATAGTTTTGGTCCAATTAGAGATGTTTATGCATATGATTTCAGGGAAGCATATGAATGGTGGTGGAAAGAAAGCAATGCGGTCCATCTACATACTAGAGAAGGAAGGGATATTTGGCTGAGAAATCACCGAGGCTGATATAAAGATGGCAGCTTCTGAATCAGACCTCAGGGCCTTGACACTTAAGGGGGAGCTTATTAAGGAGTATTGACTCACAGGATCACAAGGTGAGGTCCCACAACAGGCTATCTGCAAACCGAGGAGCAAGGAAGCCAGTCCGCATTCCAAAGCTGAAGAACTAAGAACCTGGAGCTGATGTTTGAGGGCAGGAAGCATGCACCAGAGAAAGATGAAGGCTGGGAGGTGAAATCAGTCTAGTCCTCCCATGCTCTTCTGCCTGCTTTTATTCTGGCCTTGCTGGCAGCTGATTAGACGGTACCCACCCAGACTGAGGGTGGGTCTGCCTTTCCCAGACCAGTGACTCAAATGTTAATTTCCTTTGGCAACACCCTCACAGACACACCCAGAATCAATACTTTGCATCCTTCCATCAAGTTGACACTCAGTATTACCCATCACAGATTTGAAGCACTGACTACATGAAGAAGACAAAGAAAATCACGGTGAGACAGGTAGTTGGAGGTGGCTAGGCATAAGTGCGTGCAGGAGTCAGGGAGACATAATGTTGAGAGAGTCAATGGTGCTGGGACGGGAGAGTCCACAGAAGAAGACACCACTGCTTGGCAGGCACCAGGGCCACGGGGGCGTTGCTAACAGGCGCAGGTTGAAGGCTTAGCCTCAACTCTTTCCTAATAATGCCAAAAACATGGCTGGGGAAGGGCACCCCACTGGGTAAAGGACTGAAATAACATTACAGCAGGCAACTGGAATGCCTAATTGTAACCAAAGTGTATTTTAAGACATTTTTCACAGTGAATGCTTTGTCAGGGGTTGCTCAAAAGGGATTATATGAAATAGATGAAGCAGAAAATTACCCAAACTCTGAGTTAGTAGGAGAACAGCACAGATTTTAACATTTGGCTAAAGGAACAATGCCAAGTGATAACAGATATGTTCTAAATATACTGAAAACTAAATTATTTCTATTAGAAAATACAGATTTTGTAATATTTAGTCAATTTTTTAAAATAGCAACAAGTGTCTTGTAACATGTATGTCAGAAAGTGGTATTAGATGTTGAGGATTCAGAGATGATGGAAACAAATCCTTCAATTAAGTAGTTCACAGTTGGATAGGGGCATAAATAAGCTTGAAAAGACCAGTTAAAAATGGCACAGTGAAGGGGCTAGGAAGCCGCAAAGAGGAAGAGTAACACACACTCACCGAGAATTGGTCTCCTGGGCTTGCAAATCCTTGCACTCTGGGAGCTGTCTTTCCAACACCTTATAAAAACATGAATCGCATGGGATAAGCATATCTACAAAGAGTTTGCTACAGAGTTATGAGATCTTCCAACCTTTTTCAAAAATTTCACTTATTCCAGGCACATTAGATACAAACTGTGTATGTGTTTTGATTTGAGATGTACTTTTCTTTCCTAATTCTCATAGAATCATGGGCAGAAAACTGGAGTTAATGTGGAAGTCCGATTCTGACAAACCCAGGGTCGAATTCCACTGTAGAAGCTCTAATGAACCACATGGCTGTGGACAAATTAAGTTTCCTTCCTTGAGCTTCAATTTCTTCACCAGTTGATTCTTGTAGAATTAAGGTGGGGAAAAAGGGTTATAAAGTGTCCAGAGCTGAACCTAGTACAGAAGAGGTGCTCAGTTCATTGTACCTATTGTCACTATGATAACGATTATTTTCTCCCAAGTGAACAATTCCTTAGGATATCTCTAATTGTCTCAAAACATGTTATATAATTACCAAGGAAAATATACTTTTATATTTTAAAATAAACAAATAATAAAATATTTATAATATATAAAATATTAATATTAAAATTTTCTAAAATAGTCTATATAACACATGATGGAACAAAAAGCAAGATCTAAACATAGACGCGCAAATGCCCCCACAGACGCACACATGGAGGCAGCCACTGACAGTCATCTGGGTCTTCCTGACATAGATTCTTATACGGGTGATAGAGGAGAGCACTCCTGAGCTGGCATCAAAGGATGCTGTACCGTCAGGGACTCACATGTGCACAAGGGAACACTAGAGTCCCGTCACGATCTGGCTGTGGGAACTTACTTGAAGCAGAACACACATGTCATTACCCACTAGTGCCTTAGCAGATGCTGATGTTTTGTAAAAGAGGGGCCTTAACATCTAGTGTCTGGCGTGCTCAGAGTTAACTTCTAAAGTGACAACCAGGTAGTGGTGTGACTCAGAGAAACTGGAGATTTCCTCCCCTTTCTATGAAGAGTCTCCACAGTATCGGCAAACAGCTTTGAAGAAAGAGTACCTAGAAATACAAAGTCCTGAATTCTGTTTAACAAAGTTAAAAAAATAATAATGACAAAACCTGAGTACAGAAGGCGTTTATTCATAATATTCTAGGAAAAAGAAAATACGTCGCAAACTTGGAGATAAAATCTGAATTCCTCTGCAACAGATGGAGAGGGAGAGAGCTTACATACACCGAGAACTCCTAAAGCCAGGTGTGTAGGCCGGTCAGCTCTCTGACAGAGAAACCACGGCCCAATTGAGTGAATAAAGACAACGAGGAATCAGGGAAGCAGTCCCCAAAAGTCACTCACATGGTGAGCAGCTGTCAAAGTTTTAACCTAGGATGCCTCAACTGCAAGGTTCATGTTCTTTCCATTGCTTAGATCACTTAAGCTGAGGAACAATGTTCTCTTTGAATTAGGTTGGGCTTATCTCTTTTAACCCCCACCCCTGGCATATATTAGGTATTCCAAACATTTCTGTTGAAGGACTGGATGAATGGGTGCAGCATTATTTATTGAACTATCCATTTGCATTTGTGATCATCTATTTTCGGCATTTGCCCCCACATTCTAAGCAGGGAGACATGCCTTTAATCTTTCTAGCTTTCTCCTTAGAAAACTCTGGAAGGGGAATTCCCCTAAATGTTAGTTACTGTTTGTGCTCTCTGTTTTTCCCACTCCATTCCAAGCAGAGAGCTGGCCTTTGTGCTCCATTGCCTGAAATTAGGATGAAAAACAGGAAGAGAAGTGAGAGCTCTTGCAGTAGCAGGAGAGAAAGGCAAGGATTCTCAGATTTGGAAGGGGTGTACACATGGGATCCTGTGAGTCACTGGGCCCTGTGGCTGGCTTCGTCTTCAGAAACCAGAGAAGTACTAGAGTTTCTAACCTTAGATAGAATGGACAGTGGGACTCTGAAGGTAGCTACGTCTGGACATCAGCGTTCTTCTCCTCAAAAAACTTCTAAACCCCAACCACAGCACAAGAGCCCAAAAGCTGAGCTGCTCCTAGAAGGTAGGAGGCTTTGGAGCCTCAAGTGGTTAATGGTAAGCACAGTGGCCCAGAGGTCAGGAGCCCCTCCAACATTGCATTGTTTCTGTATAAGCTTCCTCTGTTCTTGTGCAATCCAAAGAAAGAAGAACCCCAATAATCCCTAAGATTCAGTCCAGAAACACTGGGTGTCAGAGTCACAATGAACTTGAGGAAAGTAAATATAATAAATTGATTGCTCTGAATTTCAAAGACTCAATCTCACCATACTTAAATGTATTAAGGAGAATAAACTTGATATTTCAGAAAGGAAGGTGAAAGAGGAGTGCCTTTGAGGACCAAACATGTAATGGAAAGAGGAAATATGTGCAGCGTTCTCTCAGAAGCATTGCTTGGCTCTGAGTTCCACAGTGGTGAAAAGAATTCATGGTCAGCTCCCTCTTCCCTCCTGAAAAGGGGACTAGCCTCCAAAGAAAGGACAGCTGGAATAGGAAGGTCAGACCCAGACCTAGGTGCTCAAGGTCTCGGTGAAGACTCAGGTGCCTTAAGTGGTACAAATATGTTGGTGCTTCTAAGCTCAAAGGGTCATGGACTGTTGGACCAAGAGCATCTCAATGGTACTTGAAGATGAGGTCCATTGAAGCCTTCTGGAATTATGGGCATCATGTGGTCCCTGAGACCTCTGCACTACTGAGGATGGAGCCCAGTCAAGCTCAGTTTCATGTGTCCATCAACTTCCTATCACAGAGACTTGGAGTCTGATTTAATTAGATTTAAAAAAATTATTGTAACAAGACATTTCTTGCATAACCTATGTGATAAATCAAGATTAATTCCTGCTGTAATCCAGTAAGATCTTAGATTTGCAGTGGAGGCCCATAACTGCAATAACTAATTTTTTATGCCTATAGAAAATATTTATGGGGGTATTTTACAGTTCACAGAAGAAGTACCACCCATTATAGGAAGAGGCGTTCTGAAGTTTCGCAGGGGAGGGTTATAATCTATGACCAATGCTTTAAAACAGACTTGGACCACAGTGTAAGATTAAAAACAAAAAACAAAACTAGCAATTCAAGATATATTTATATTTTTAAGTTCTGCAATAAACTGTCCCAGATGTGTCACAGTGTTTCTAGAATTTGAATAATAGAAAGATCCCCTTTAAAGGAAAGAAATTCTGTCAGACTGCAGAATGCATTCATGGACCCCTGGAGTTCACAGTCACATGAAACCAGTCCAATTATAGAAACATACCTCCTCACTAAGAATTAAGACAAGAAGGACCTCTTATCTTTCTAACTGCCAAAACTTTTGTTAAGATTATTATTAATGTGTGTGTGTGTGTGTGTGTGTGTGTATTCCCAGGAAAGGCATCATCTCTTGAGTTTACATCTGCAGATTCGAGGGAGTCTGTGCTCCTTAATTTGAGAGTCCTGTTCTCAAGTGTGGCTGGTCATTCACAGCACTCACAGAATTTAGATAGATGAGCTTTCTAGAGCCAGAACCTCTGAGTTAGAGTGATAACCCTGATGGGTACTGGGGGGGCCACAGGTACTATGACCTGGCCTAGCTCGTTCTCCTTCAACACCCATTTCTTTTAACCTGACAAGATACTTCTAACAGGGAAGAGGAGAAGGAGAGAGGACATGGTGAAGGTAGACTCTCATTACCAACAAATCAGCAATACATCAAATCATGGAAGGGGATAGGTCACTCAATTATAGAACTTCAAAGAGAACCCAGAGTCACATGGGTTGGATGCAAATCTTCATGAAGAAATGATTTTATTTCTGGAGCTCCAGTCTCTTCCTTTGTAAGGTGAGCAGGTGGTGAGGTGTCTGTGAAGATTCATATCCAGTATCTTTCTACAACTAATAGTTCTTCCTTGTTCCATGATTTAAAAAGTAATTTTACATTTATTCTTATTTGATCTTCATAACAACTAAAAATTATAGTCTCCATTTTATTGATGAGGAAAGCAATGGTCAGAGAATTTAGACTCAGGAGCTAATAAGGGATGGATTGGTGCTATATTATTGGTCTCTAGGATCTGGAATTCCACCTTTTTCTCTTACAGAGCAGGGTTTTGGGGTCAGGCTTCACAGGAGCTATGCCTTTGGAAAATAGGACTAGAAAGAAAGTATGACAGAAAAGGTGTGAGGGGAGATTTCTCTGTGGCTCCTTAGATGTACTGATTCCTCTTTGCAAATCTACCCAGTTTCCTGATCTCTATTGTTATTTCTGTTCTGGGCCTCTCAATGGTTTAAACCGAAGGGATTATTCAAAACACAGTGGAAAATTCAGGAGCTTTCTCATGCCTCTGCCTCTGTTCTATTCATTCAGTACTTTCACTTGTCCTTCTCATTCTAATCTCCACTGTTGTACCCTAGATCTTCCAGGTTGCCAGCCTTGGCCTAGCCAGGCTGCAGAAATGTGAGCCTATGCTGGAGAATGGGGATCCTGTTTCCGTGACAGCCAGCTCATTTCTCAACTGTGAGATTTCCTTAGGATAGGGACCAAGCTGACTGCAAGTGATGGTGTTTGCAGGCAACCATCTCTCAGTATCCCACAGTATGTGATTATATAAACCTATTTAGGAGTAAGCCTCAGATCACATGAATATAGATTAGAAGAACAAGGTCTAGCATAATCTGAGTTCCATCTAAACTGGCTTGCAAAACCCCATGAAGTTATCCTTCCTGAGGATTCTTATTTTCAACAATGTTTTCTTGCAGTGCATGAAAACCAGCCAGACACGCGATGATAAACCAGCACTGTTTTCTATGGATTTAGCTCCCACCAACCTTGGATTAAAAAAAACAGAAGAAGAAAAAAGATTTGATGAACCCAGCATGGATGTATTTTACCCCAACTAAAGCCACAACGAGGTGACAGAATCTGGTTTTCATTTAAGCTAAAATTCTTCAAAATAACAACAATAATAATGCATCCAAGCACTGTCAGCATTATTTAGTAATTCTCTGAGAAGTTTCTTCCCCTCCCCAAAATGCTGGCAAGAAATGTCTTCTCTGTTGAAGGAGCTGGAAACTCATTCAGCTCTCTCTATGCTATTAAGTTGTTGCTTAATGAGGAGTGCAGTGATGGAGCGTGCCTCTCGGTCACGTCAGTACCCTGGAAACCACAGTCAAAAAACATCTCACAGAATGACTCCACCATGACAGAAACAACCGAGAGGGTGAGCAATTTCTCTGACGCCAGTGCCAAAACCCCACTGGCAGGAAGAGTGAAGTCAGCCTTACAATATGCACAATTACTGCTTCCTGACAAAACGGATCCCACTTCTTCTAAACTCTGTGCGAGGTGGTAAGGAGCAGAGATGGGAAAGGAGTGGACATGTTGGTCTTTTTTCCACACCATATTGCTGGTTGATATTTATTTTTAAGAGAAAAAATATTGCTTCATACATTTCATTATGACACCTATTTTGACATCCTGTGATTACAAAATATGATAACAGCCCTTTCTTTATACTGAAATTATCATGATCTGGGGGCCTCACTGGCCTAGTAAATAGGTTGAAATTTTCCAGGAAAATGCAAATTCAAAGAATCCCTATATCTCTACTAAAAAACAAATAAATTTTAAAATAAAATGATATTTTAAAAAATGAAACAAAATACCAAAAAATACCAAGTATTGACAAGGAAGTAAAGCAACTGGAATTCTCATATATTGTTGGTAAGGCTTCAAAATGATACAACCACTTTTGAAGACAGTTGAACAGTTTTTATAAAGTTTCACACATACTTTCTTTATAATCCAATAATCTCCCATTTGGGTGTTTACATAACAAAAATAAAAACAAAGGAGGGGAAAATGGCAGACAGGAGGCAGGACGAACTTGCAACTCCCTCTCCGATGGACAGAGCATTGTGTGGAGACCCATATCAGGTCTTTTGCTCCAAGAACTACCGCTGGATCTTAACAGGAAAGCCAAGAAAATCCACAGATCCTTTGAAGGACGTGGATCGCTTGGCTGGAGGGGGACAGAGAGGAACTGGGAATTGCCTTGCTTTCTCGGCTGGGAGGCTTGTAGCCTGGGGCAAGTTCTCAGCCCTGCTGGTGGGCTGCCTGGAAACAAACTTGGCGCTACTGGGGGAGCACAGGGGGAGTGAGACCAACCTTTTGGGCGGTGGCTGCATAGTAGAAGGGTGAGTCCTGTGGCTGCTGCTTTCCCCCTCTTCCCTGGACCTGCATGACACAGCAGAAACAGCCATAATCCCCTGGAAACATAATTCCATTTGCCTGGGAACCACGCTCCCATCTCCCACAACAGCCACAGTAAACCGCACCTAAAGAGAGACTGAGCTCAGACATGCCTAGCCCTGCTTCCAAATGATGGTCTTTTTCTATCATCCCTGGAAGCAGAAAACAAAGGGCATAATATCTTGGGAGCTCACGGGCGCTGCTCACCACCTGATTCTCCCTATACTACTGCCAACTGATGAGCTCTTGAAAAGACCACCACGAATTTGTGGACAAGCAACACACAGCAAGTGCACTTAACAAAAATACAAGCAAGGACATTCACAGAGTCCACTTCATTCCCTGCTACCTTCGCCAGAGCAGGTACTAGTGTCCATGGCTTAGAGACCTGAAGATGGATCACATCACAGGACTCTTTGCAGGCACTCCTCAGTACCAGCCCAGAACCCAGTAGCTCCACTGAGTGGCTAGACCCAGAAGAGAAATGACAATCACTGCAGTTTGACTCTAAGGAAGCCCCACCTCTAGAGCAAAGGGGAGAAGACCACCTCAAGAGAGTACCACGTCCAACAAAAGAATCTGAACAGCAGCCCTTGAATCCCAGATCTTCCCTCTTACATAGTCTCCCCAAATGAGAAGAAACCAGAAAACCAATTTTGGTAATATGATAAAAGAAGGTTCTTTAATACCTCTGAAAGATCACACTAGCTCACCAGCAATGGCTCAAAACTAAGAGGAAATATCTGAATTGCCAGAAAAAGAATTCACGAGGTCTACTATTAAGCCAAACAAGGAGGCAAAAGAGAGAGGTAAAGTCCAACTTAAAGAAATTTTAAAAAAAGATATAGAATATGAATGGAAAAATCTCTAGTGAAATAGTATAAATAAAAAACAACCATAACTTCTTGAAATGAGGGACACAGAGAACTGCAAAAGGCACTGGAAAGTCTCAGGAATATAATCAACCAAGTAGAATAAAACACTTCAGAGCTCAAAGTCGAGGCTTTCTGATGAACCCGATCTAACAGAGACAAAGAAAAAAAGAATTGAAAAAAATGAACAAAGCCTCCAAGAAGTTTGGGATTATGTTAAATGACCAAACCTAAGAATAACTGGTGTTCCTGAGGAATAAGAGAAATTAAAAAGTTTGGAAAACATATTTGAAAGAATAATCAAGGAAAACTCACCTAGCCTTGCTAGAGATCTAGACATCCAAATACATGAAGCTCAAAGACCTGTGAAATTCATCACAGAAAGATCATCACCTAGGCACACAGTCATCAGGTTATCTAAAGTCAAGATGAAGGAAAGAATCATAAGAACTATGAGGCAAAAACATCAGGTAACCTATAAAGTAAAACATAGCAGATTAACTGCAGATTTCTCAGCAGAAGCCCTACAAGCTAGAAGGGATTGGGGTCCTATCTTTAGCTTTCTTAAACAATTATCAGCCAAGAATTTTGTATCCAGTGAAACTAAACTTCATAAATGAAGGAAAGATAAAGTCTTTTTCAGACAAATGCCAAGAGAATTTGCCAATACCAAGCCAGCACTACAAGAAATGCTAAAAGGATCTTTAAATCTTGAAACAAATCCATTATATATTACATATGTTATATACATGACATTTATATATATTATATATGTTATATATATTATATAATAAATACATACACACACACACACACAC